>MKEJ01063286.1:0-20217 GCA_001753735.1 Embelia ribes
ATATTATTTATTTCATATCGTGCTGATCATTGTCGTAGTTTCTAGATTCAAATGAGTTGTTGTTGTGATGTAGATACATAGTAGTGGAATATAGCATTTGTTAAGTTGACTTCTTGTTGTTGAAGTTTAGTCAAAATTTAGCAAATTCAGTGTGTCCGACACCTATCCGACTTTCGGACAAGGGTCGAACCTTTGTCAAATTTGTCCAGGGAAGTTTGATTGAGACAAGGACTTTGCCCAACTAGGCTCCAATGGGCATTTTATGGGCGATGACGGTCCGTCCGCCAATAAACAAGTCGTCAGACAGCCATCGGACAAGATTTCTTTTTAGGCCCCACTATTTTATTACTTTAAATGAGAACCACACATTTCATTTTCACCTTTTTTATTGGAAATAGAGAGAAGGGGGAGGGGGTGTGATTCCAAGCTCAATCTTCATCCTTATGATCCATCTAGTTCCATCAATCATTCTCACATAAAAAATAGGTATTTGAAATCTACATCTCGAGGACTATGTTTTGATGTAAGTTTCTTCTTCTCTTCTTCTTGTTTGACTTTCCTCAATTTTCGTATGTTTTGGGTTTATCAAAACAAATTAGTACAACTACTTCCTTATGTTCCGTAAATTAATTTTGTGCATAGGTTCATTCCGATCTGAGGCTCATAGTTAGATCAAATCGAAGGGCTTAAAATGGGGAGATTTGGGACTTTTCTCGAGGTAGTTTTGGGACACCATTCTTGTATTTTTGAGGCACGGATGGATTACGAATAGTAATATAAATTTGAGTTATTGGTTGCACATCGACATGTGTGACATATCATTATTTTTCTTGTTTGAGCTTTAGGTATAAAATGATGTATTCTCCAATTATTACTTTGATTCATAGTAAAACATGTTATTCTCGTAGCATGTTTATTTTCGAGGCAAATTTTATAATCGTGGCATGTTCATATATGGGGCATAAGAACTCATTTATGCTGTCATATAACTCATGATTTAAGAGTATGTAATTTAGGGCTTAAAATATGTAAGTCGAGATTAAAATGAAATCATTATGTGGAATTAGAATTGAGTACGGTATTGTCGTTTAGGGACCAAGTATCAATTTTGCCAACTAAAATATGGAATTTTTTATGAGCGATCCGACAGGTCTAAGTGGGGCCTATGATTTGTGGTGCCTCCGAATGAGGGCCGTCATAGGGCAAGCATGTGGGTAGCTCGCGGACATTTGTGGTAGCCCAAAACTTCGAGAGATACTTGGTCCAAACTTATATATATTGATTCGTGGCCGTGATTCATAGTGGTGATGTGATAACGTAATGTGATGGCAGGATTCGTAGTCGAGATTCAAGATTGTGAATCATGGTGTAGGACATTCGTGGCATTTTTTAGATTTGTATTAGCCTACATGCTGAGAGCATGTACTTCGTAGACTATTACCCTTCATGCTGAGAGCATACACTTCGTAGACTTATATTACCCATTATGTTGAGAGCATGTCCTCGAGACATTATAGACTATAGTACCCCTCATACTAAGAACATGTATTATATAGTACTTTATGGTTCGTAGACTGTATTACCCTCTTCAAATTGAGAACATGTATTAGTTTAGGATTCATAGATAAAAGTTGATATCTGTATGCACATTCATATTAAGTACATCATAGATTTTCTTTTATCGCGTTTGTTGGTAATCTAACCCTTATTTTTTATTTGTATATTTTGCTCGATTTGTTTTGTAGGTGAGGAGGTTAGTTTGGGGCATACTTGAGTAGCATGTATACTAATGTGATGATGTTGTATTTGCTTTTATAGTATTGTAGTTGTAGCCTCATCTTGTTGTGTATTTTGCATCGAGGCATAGAAATTAGATAAGTCTTTTATTCTTTTTAGGGAATAAGTATGTAGCTTGATGTATATATTTATGCAACTTGGAAGGTTGCTTTGTATTATTTTGAAGTATGTATATTAATGTAAAATGTAAACTTGGATTGTTGTAGCTTAGGGTTGTAAATGGGAAATTTGAAGTTGGTTGTAGCTGGAGAATGGGAATGTAGTCATCCTGTTATCAGATTTCAGTTCTCTTCTTTTTCTCTCTTTCTTTTCTTTTCTTTTAAGTTCACGTCCCCAGATTTCTTGGAATTTAGGGCGTGACAAATCCCAAATCGAAAATATTCGGATACCTAAAAATTTAGCAATTTAAATCCCGATTCCAAACCAAATCATTTTTTGGGTAATATGGTTCGGTTTTTCGGTTCAGATTTCTTGAATCCCGAATGTTTGTCCACCTCTAATTAGATTTGATTATATTTCTTTGTTTATTTCATTGGGTTATCTATACATTGAGTTCAATTTATCTTTACAATTTTATCAATAAAGAATTTTCTCTTCTTTTTATATAATTTATCAAAACTTATGAAATTGTAATATATTCATATTTTATAATATATTTTCAAAGTTTACAGCTGAAAATTGCTAAAAACAAGAATTATACATGTATTATACTGGACATATAGAACGTACGAGTATTTTTCATAAGTTCAAGAACAGAACTTTTCAATTTATAGTTCGAATCTTTACTATAGGAGTGAGAGTGCAGAGGCGAGTAAAATAGGTTCAACTCCAAATAAATAGTTGGCATATCATCCTCCATAGACAAAAGTTGTAGACATATAGTTCATTAAAATTTAGTAGAATTTTCCAAAAGTAGAGGGAAAACATTAGCAAGGAGAAAACAACTAATAATATACAAATGTTTTAGACTTCGAAATTATGACTTGAGGTGGCTTCATAAGTTGGAAATATTACTCGTACCAACCAACAATTATATACTAAAACCGTAGAAACACTTACATGACTATATTATATGCGTTAATAGTACTTTTAAGACAAAAATCAACACACATAATAAACCTTTAAGTGTTTTTACAATTTATGTACATCATTTTCGGTATGAATATCATTCCTCGGAGTTTTCAAGCTGGTATTTTTGTTCTTTGTATGGCCATGGTACAAAGCATCTCATCATGAACATAGTTGGCCAAACCAAAGTAAACTTGTAAACCCTAACCCTGACCCTTCTCCTACTAAACTCTTGGCGAACTTCGAGAAAAGTTGTCATCGCCATGTCGTTCAGCTTTTTAATGGTCTTCCTCATCCTCTCTTTGAAACTTGTATTAGTAATTTCTCGGTGAACCTCAAGAAATATCGTCACTACCGTGTCGTTCAAACTCCTGACAGACTTCTTCATTCTCTCCTTAAAACTACTGCTTTCTGAGAAATTGTAGCTCGTCAAAAAGGCCCGCCTTGCTTGCCATTTATCATGTCCGTAGCTGCAACCATATCGCATATCGTCCCCTTGCATCGGGTTCGATATTGGTTGTCGCCAATGACTTAAAACTGGGAACGATTCATTTAGAGACGTGTTTGGCCGATTCGAGACCATAATAGGACGGATTTTTGTGTTTGGCATAGCTACTTGATCTTAGAAATGTGCATTAAGCACAAGTTTATATACAACCAAATGTGATTAAAAAAAAAATGTTTGTTGATTTTTATAATTAAATATAAGTTAGTGGTTGAACCAAGGAGGAAAATTGTTCACAAAGTCGTAAATTTTGGTTGTATCTGTGGCATATCTACTGTCCCAATACTCTTTTTTTTTTTTTTTTTTTTTTTTTTTTTGAAATATTTTAATTTCGTGCACAATATTTCTTTACAGCTTTCATTATTTGTGCAAATGTGCATCTATTTATTTGCAAAAACACACTTCTTTAAACATGTAAGTGTACCAATTAAATTAATAGAAACTTAAAAATATGGTTTCTGATGCGTGAAGTATTCTTCAAATGACAGTCGGGTTAACCATGTAATATATCTAGTCACTCATTCAGCTCAAGATGTTATATTTTAAACTTTGATCAAATCGTGAATAATAGGCTCATCAAAACTTTAAACTTTCAAACCTGCACGTTAATCTTAATGCATATAGTAATTGCAATACACTAAAATCACATTTACGAGGGATTAACTTGTGAACCTAAAAACTTAATACTTTTGAGCTCATATAATCATTTAGTTATAAAAATGTTGGCTTTTCACTAGAGGATAATATTTGCGGAGTGAATAATAAATAAAAATCTACCAAAAAAAATCTGTTGATACTCTCAACTGAAATCCATTTACCTTCACTTCATATTACCATCGATACCTCGTTTTAAATATTTTTATTTTTTTTAAATTTGAATTTCATTCCCAAATTAATGAATATGTACTCAATTAACACTTTCAAAGTTGAATTTGTTTTATGCGTCTAAGTGAAAAATGTTGAAAATGAGGTAGGATTGATTATATATGAAGCAGATCTCAAACTACTTTTAATAAAAATTCAATATAAACCAGCCCAGCCAAATTCGAGCCAAATATTTTTTTTTATCAAATAGAGCTCAAGCAACCCAAGGGTCAATTCGTGATTGCACCTCAAAGAAATAAGCAAACCTGACAAATTTAATAGTAGCACAGTTCCAACAATTATCTCTGTTTATGCTTTACAGTTCATTGTTTTTCCCCTAATGATGCTTGTGCACCATTGCAGCCATGTTCTGTGTTCCAAATAAGTTACCAACTTTCATAGCAAACACTACCACTAATTAACATTTTCTTCATAATATATTTTTAGTTGATAAGACTGGAGCCGGTGTGAATGATAAATTAGAACTACAGAGACCTAAAGTCACACAATTTTAGACTTCGTGGATAAAAAATAGAATATATAAAATACAATTTCAGCGAACAAATTGTAATTCATCCAATTGTGGTAGAATTGGGAGGAAAAGTGGTGGCAAAAACTGATCATTTTTGCTATGCATTATCAATTTTGCAAAGTAACGACGGAATAAAAAAAGATGTCAACCATAAGTCCAAGAATGATGGATGAAGTAAATAAGTGTTTCCAGCATTTTATATGATCGCAATATACCTTTATAAGAAAAATTTTCAAAAACTGCAATTAGACCAACTTTGTTGTATGGAAATCATTGTTGATCTACCAAAAAATAAGATAAATACAAAATGAGTAACAAATATACGTATATGTTGATATGGATGTGTTGTAAAACTAGTAAATATAAAATAAGAAATGAAAAAATCTATACAAAGTTGAAAATAGCACCAATTGAGAATAAAATGAGTGTCATTCCATTGCTCGAATTCCCTATCAATCACCAACCGGCTGCAGATTTCTTTTTCGTAATGATACTCAGTTACCAATGGAAATTAACCAATTTCCTTATTCGCGCCAAAATTAAAGAGCAACCCTAGTAGCTGTATTTATGTTTTCGTACATGCATAATATAAATCTTAATTAGCAGCAAGAAAAACCAAGAAGATAATCTACATGATTGTGTAGCCAGGACCACCACCTCCTTCGGGCACCGTCCACTCAATATTCTGCTCTGGGTCTTTGATATCACAAGCCTGAAAATTATTGCAATGACATTATTAAACGGAACCAAGTTAATTTAGGTAAACTGAAATTTCAAAGAAAATTTTAAACATTTAAATATGTGAACAACAGAACAAGTGCATATATAAAAAATAATAATAATAATTATAAAAACTACTCGAGGGGAAAAAATCATGTCCAAATTGCACTGTTTTTTTCACTTTATCCATACATAAGCTCGCAATACCTTGCAGTGCAGGCAATTTTGGGCATTAATCTGCAGCTTCACCCTACCCTCGTCATCCGGTACATATCTATATTACAGCATACAGATCAAGCAAAAAGTAGCTACAAAGGAAAACAGTAACTTCTGAAAGAAACTTTTGAACAAAATGCTCGGAAGATTATTACTCATATACACGTGCAGGGCAATAGCGAGCCTCTGGTCCAGCAAACTTTGGCAAATTAACAAGTTCAGGAATTTTGTACTCCCTAAGTCGAAGATGAGCTGGTTGGTCATGATCATGATTGGTGCTGCTCCTGTATGATCAAACCATAAAACAGATTGTCATAAAGAAGGAGATAACGAAATATTTTCTCTCCATCTAATTTTGTCTAACATTTCAATATCTGAATCAATAAATAATGGTCTTCAAAACTTCTACTTTGCAACTTGTGTCATACTTCCCTCAACATATCCCTTTGAAAATTTATCGTAAAAGAGATCCCATCCTAATCCTTCATGGGTGTGTTTAGAGTGCATGAAATAGGATAAAGAATAGAAAGTAAAAACTCCTTATACTCTATTGATTCAAGAAAATGAAGAGAAAATAGCCTTCCCTCAGTTCAATTTTAATCAAGTAGGAAGAGAGTGAAATACAAAATACGTATAGGAGAGGAGAATATGGGCGGAATGAAGTGAAAACATTTCGACCTATCAATTAGTTTCTTGTTCTTCTATCTATTGTTCATGGTTCTTTCTAACCAACAAAATAGACACAAGACGACCCGTGTTTTGAATATACCCATGAAAAACTAGCGAATATGGTTTCTAGAAACTTTTTGGAGATGGTTCCCTCTTGTACACAAAAAACATCCGTATTTATTCCTTGAGTAATGATATGCATGTATATTAATGTGTACATACTTAGCATGTACACTTGAGTGGCAAGACAATGGACATTGATCTTCCCCTTGGATATAGGAGCAATCCACGAGATTTAACAATCAAGGGATATCATCTTGTACATACAAAACATATACACATTAGTATTCCTTTAAGGTTTTCTAATTGAGCTTTCCAGGTAGATTCTAGAATTTTCCAGTGCAAAAGAAAACCCAAAAAGCTTTATTTTTGAGGTCTCTAAATTGATGCTTCCAGGTTTCCTAAGGCGCAGTTCGCCCAGTTCACAGAATTTTTAATATGTAGCCCAACCTTTCACAACTTCCGAGAGTGTAAAAATTTGGAACTTGTTATAACTTCCATGTTTTCTTGTTATCGGACTTCTGTACCAAAAAAGAAATGCCCACTGCAACAACAACCGGGCTTCTTCCCAGACTATTCCACAAATTCCAAAAACAAGTCCATAATTAAAAGTTTTAGGTTGCATCTGGAATTGAGATTGTGTAGGAAATGTAGTCCATGCATGTAGGGAAACTACACTTTTTTAATAAATGCATGAGTAATTTGAGATGCCTCCGATTTCAAACCTATGACACGAAGCTTAAGTGGAATGCAATTATAGATTTCAAGTAATAGTTCCTTATGGACTAACTACTAAATGAATACTCTAGGGATATCAAATACTAAAGTTGCCAAACAGAGTCTTATTCCTCTATTATTCTTCTATCAAAGGTAGAAATTCAAAACTTGATATTAAGTTGAAAGGAAGTAAAACAATAATGAGAGAACAAGAGGGTCATAATATACCTGTATAGAGAGGTGGGCACATCAAAGGACAAGAACCCATCTGGCTTTGGATATTGAATTGGCGAGTGCAAGTGTGCCTCCTGCAATTTAACACCAGTCAAAGAAACAAAAACGTTTGTGGATTTGAAAATTCGACGTCATTGATCATTCATACTGATATATATCCCAACAATGCCCATACACGCTATGATTACAGTAGTCTTATTTTTGATAGCTTTGCCTCAAGAAAAGTCACTGAAAAGAAAACTACCTACGTAAAATGGCATCTTGATTCCTCAGATGATAAAAAATGTATTTCTTTTCATGCAATTTTCTTTAGCATCTCGGTGTAACATATTTTCTTTTGCAGATTAGCGTCAATGTACGTTCCATCAATTGAGATTCAAGCAGCTGTCATGATATGTTGACAATTAAAATGATTTAAGAAAATGCAGCTTTTATGCAAGTTTTATTGATTAAAATATAAATAGCAATAACAATGATACTAAAAGAACTAACATCTGTTGCTTGGTGGTCTGGTTTGCCATGCTTTAGTGTCATGGGGAATCTTCCCTTCAAAATGTAGCTACCAGAAAGAAAGAACCACTTAGAGACTTACCCAAATAAAGTAAAAATAACTAACAAACCAAACAAAAATAATATAGATAAGTACAACATATGATAAATTCAAAGTACTTGAAAGCAATGAAAGCAAAATCAGACAAAAAATAATCATCTTACTGTTCAATACCACTGAAAGCCAAACCAGGATAAAGTCCATACTTGAAAGCCTAGTACAAAAGCACTGGATATTAGTTATGTTAAATGTTGAATTCACTATAATATTCTCAATTAATAACTATTTAGTCTTTTCAGCAAAGCACTTAAATTCCGAGCATCTGACACGTCCAGCCGACAAACCTTTAATTTGATCAATTTCGTACATAAACCAGGAAAACCTTTACCAAGAAAAATGGTATAATTGTAGTGAAAAAGTAGTGCCTTGGTATCCACCACAGCAAAATTGTTGATTTCAAAGTTCAAGAGTATATTCCTACAGGTATCTAACTGATAGTTGTTAAAATAAAAAGTAATGTACTAATTCCCAGCAAATCATATTAGTCTATTGGGAAGAATAACTAGTGGTGACAGCATTGGCCAGCAAAAATTTGATGCAACAGAAAATATTATTGAAAAACATAAGGAGGTAATAAGTTGCAATACTCACCGGTCTATAATTCCGAACTTTACGAAGTTCTTCCCATATCCATGAATCCCTTAAGATGTCCCAATATGTTTCCATACTCGAGCCTTCATGAAGGACGCCAAATGTAGCTTCTGCTGCTAACATACCTGTAAAAAGGGTAATGTTCGTACCCAACAATTTCCACAAACTTAATTTACAAAAATACTTATTCGCTTTAAAATTTAAAATGGTGGTCCCTATAAAGCTGATATTGAAATGCTCTGGAAAGACCTATTCTAGCATCAAAAGTTGCTACGAAGAGATCACATTCTTAATTTGTTAGGCTAGGACTTCTATGCAGGTAGTGAAGCCAAAAAAACTGTTATTTGAAGACAATGAAGAGTTTTACCAGATTTCATGGCGGTATGTGTCCCCTTTATTTTTGGAACATTTAAAAAGCCAGCGGAGCATCCAATTATTGCTCCTCCAGGAAATACTGGATATGGAATAGACTGAAAATTAATTAGCATCACATATATATTTGCAAAACATCTAACATGCAATAAGCAAAGTAGTGAATAAAGTGTTGCAGCCAATTCAGCTGTAAGTATCATTCAAAAACTCTTCAGAGTCTGCTACAGAATAATTAAAAATTTTGCCAGTAACATTTGGTTGTGTAAAAGTTGTTTTTGGAGAAACCAGCGCATGATACACATTTGTGGATTACTTCCAAAAGCAGTCCAGGGAATTTTTCATAAGAAAGCTTGTTTTATAAATCCACAAAACTTGTTTTTATTGGCTCAAAAGTATTTTATACAAAAATCAATGTTACACCAAAATCAATGTTGCAGTACAAGTGTTTTCATTTCAAGTCCAAAAACTGCAAAAACAAAACTGGGAATAGAAACTGAAAATCAAGAGAACACAAGTAGACATGGCATGAGTCTGTTAAAATCATTTTAACTACAGCGTCGTCATCCAGTTGAATATGGAGGTTTCTGTACTCCTATATCAATTGACATAATCTCATCAAATCAAATGGAGGGGGGGATATGTATATCTGATTTACCTGAAATCCACCTTCGTTTAATGTACGAGCACCATACTGGAGGACAGTTCCACCTTGAAGAAGCTGTCTGATGGCCGGATGACTTTTTAATTTCTGAAAACAAAATTTGGGCAAATTTTGGAAACTATCAGTCAAAGCAGATAAGATACCCATCAAATGAAAACACTTGACCTGCTAGGTCAGATAAGATACCAATTAGAACACTTGACCTGTTAGGTCCATATAAATTCACAGAGGATATGAAATGGGGAATTCTCACTTTTACCCTCCTTTCCACTTTATCCTCCTAGTTTTAGTGTTCTCTCACTATCGCTCTCTTTCTTTCATGTTTGCCATCTTTCTAGACAAATACCAGAACGTATGCTTTTTACAATTTAAGTTAATCATAAATTTCCTTTACTATATAGAAAAATAAAATCGAATTAAACTTTGTCCCATCTACAAAACGCAGTTCAAAAATTATGAAAGGAAAATTTCATTATTAAAAAAGAAAAACAATCACATCTTAGATACTGAGTAAAACTCGTCAAGAATAAAAATAATACGAAACTTGCTCAAAACCATAACCATAACAGTCATAAAGAATGTTGAATTCCCACAATAAGAAATACATAAAACTAGCCATACTTGCAAGGAATGTGCTATATAAATAATATAAAAATATACATATATTTGTATATGTAACATAACCCTTAATTTCCAATTGATTTGATCAAGTTTTCACACAAAAACAATCCAAAAGAACTTTTTTGGAACAATTTTCTATTTTCAGATGAATTAAAGTTACAGGAATTTAAGCTAAAATTACTGGAATTTTAAAAGGAAATCAATGCAATGATTTATGCTTCCCCTCATAACAGTATTATTTATACTAAGATAATTTGGATGGTGAGGATTGAGTGGTGCCACTTTACACAATATATTGTTAGGGCTGAATTGGGGTTGCCATATTCCTTGTGTATTGACATTATTGTCCTCCTTGTCCTATGTCATCTCACCCTTTAGTTGACACGTGTCTCTCTCCCCTCCACACGTGTTTTGTATGTATAACTTTGTATATATTCCTTTACTCGAGTTCCTTTAACTCCAACAAAAAAACACTGATTAGAACAGTTGTCACCATCCCCACCGTTCATGCCGACGATCTGAGGGCAAGGATTCAATCTCATTTTACGAGATCTCTGCTCTCCCTTTGATATGTTTTGGTCCAGTTTAGTTTGATTCATTTGACCATACACATCTCTCTCTATAGCTGTCTTCTCCTGCTCTCTCTTCTCTAAATCTTCAATCTTTTCTAATAAGATTGGAGCTGCTTCTAATTTGGATATCCTTTTTTGATAGGTAATTCAGGGTCTGTTTCTTTTGCTGCTTGTTTTTCTTCATTTTCTCTCAGTTTATCCATATCTAACTCTTGTTTGTTTTGCAAGGTTCCTACGGCTAGATCAGGAGGTCCAAGTGGAAGATCTGCTTGGTTTTTACCGCAACTCCCCTCTCACTGAGAAACCACCTTGTCCTCAAGGTGGTGATAAAGACAATGGATCTTATAAAGGTTTTCCCACGTAGCTTCCGACTCTAATTGACCCACCCATTGTATCAAAACTTCTAACGTTGATCTCCCCTTTTTACAGTGAACTCTTGAGGCCAAGATCCTCAATGGTTGCAGTAAGATCCCATCCTTGTTATTATTGGTAGGAAACTTAGCAAAACATCCTTACATTTGAGCTGAGGTTTAAGCTAAGACACATGAAATACAAGATGGATGGTACTGTTGGGGGGTAACTGTAGTTTATAAGCTTGGGATCCAATCTTTTTCACGATCGGATAAGGCCCAAAATACCTTTGGGAGAATTTGAGATTTTTTCTTCTAATTGTGGTTTGTTGTCTGTATAGTTGTAGTTTCAAATAAACCCACTCTCCTTCTTCAAAGCTCCTGTCTTTCCTTGTTTAATCAGCATACTTCTGCAACATTTGTTGAGCTAAAAGTATTTGAGTTTTAAGTATATGCAAGAGTTCTTCCCTTTCTTTTGACCAATCCAGCAATTTAGAAATGATTGTTTTACTGGATTGATAGTGAACTCCATATACTACACCGTAGGGTGTCATATTAATTGAAGCATGACATGAAGTAAATACAACCATTGTACCCACTGTTTAGGCCTTTGAGATGTAAAACACCTGAAGTAAGTTTCTAGAGTTTTATTCACAATTTCAATTTGACCATATGTTTGGGGATGATAAACAGTATCTTTATCTGACACTATTGATTGAGGCAGACCATGTAACTTATAAATATTTTGCATGAATACCTGAGCAACTTTTTCTGCAATATAGGGATTTGTAGTAGTGTAAAGTGTGCATATTTGAATAATCTATCCACTACTACCCATATTACTGAATGCCCTTGTGAATTTGATAGCCCTTCAATAAAGTCCATAGATATCTGAGTCCAAGTGTTTGCAGGTAGGCAAAGGTTGTAAGAAGCCAGCTGGATGACTTTACTCCAATTTACAAGCTTGGCAAATGGAACAAGATAGAACAAACTCCTGTACATCCTTCTTCATTCCTACCCAAAAGGTCTCTTTGTATGCCTTTTGCAATGTTTTCTATACCCCTCCATGGCCTGAAGTAGGATCATCATGCAAGTATTTTAAGATCTTTTTCCTCAATAAGTTATTTTTAGGAATAACCATCCTCCCTTTGAATACCAATACCCCTTCTTGTTGATCATAATCAGTTAACACCCTTGGTTTTTCTAGCATGGTTTGGATTAATAACTGAAAATGTGGATATACCTTTGCTACTTTTCTAATATCTTCAAATATGTTAGGAATTGGTTCCATCACTTGTATCTCCCACATAGACAATACTTCTTTGTCTACTTCCTTTCTTCTTTCATTCTAGATGATGCATATGCTACCTTGTTAGAACTCCCTTGCTTGAATACAATTTTAAAGTGATATCTTAGAAGTTTAAATATCCACTTTTGCTGAGTAGGAGTGCCAATCTTTTGTTATAACAAGAATTTGAGACTTTGATTATCTGTTTTGACTAAAAAATTCCCGTCCAAACAAATACGGTCTCCACTTCGTTACTACTTGTATGAGACCATATAACTCCTCATAGAAGTGCCGATCTTTTGTGATACAACTAAACTTCAATGTAGAAAGAGGGCTAGAAGAAGAAATCCATTTCTTTGTGTTAATTTTCCCTCATGTCTCAACAGAATGAAGCAAGAAATTTACATTTAGTGAGATAAATCACGCTGTATAAATTATCCTCTATATTAAAGATATATTTATTTTATCCTCTATATGCATGTGAGCATTATGAGATTAAGATCTTTTAGTTATATACTTATATATTTATTTGTGTCAACGATTTAACATAGATTAAAAGAATGTTATCATGTTTGATTAAAATTTATATGTCGTATCAGAGCATAAGTTTATAATATCACCTATTTATTGAAATTATGTTCAAGCTTAAACGTATTTGCATATATTAAAGTTAATAATAGGCCAATTTACAAGTTTTTGGTTATTTTAAATTTTGGTCATAAGTACAATTTTTCTTTTCCGATGACCTCCGTTGAATGAGGTTTCTATTAAGATTGATTTGAAATGAGCTTCTGTTCAATTTTTGAGGCACACCGTTTTTGGTTGGGTTGAACCAACCAAGAACCCTTGGACGTTCAAGTCAATGACAGAATGAGTATTGCTATTGCTTGCATGTAGAAAAAGAAGTAAGATTGCAAACCTCTATCATGTTGCATGAAGCCTTTTATTTGTCGTCGGTGTGTTCACCTTTGATCTGTGGGGTTTGGTGAACTTTACGCAACATTATTGCTTCCATGGTGTAGGGCGTCCTAAGAGGCATGATTGTTCAACCATCCTACGCCCATTCCCATGATGTTTCGTCCTGGTATTAGGGTGAGTGTAATATAACAACTACCTTTTGGCCCTCATTATAACTCTTATGTGAGGGCTACGAGTGGTTAGCTAAATCAAGTTAGTGATACCATTAAGATTAATTACAGGATAACCTCTCCAGATACTTTTATTTCTTACTTTCACTATGTTATCAAAAATAAACCTTCCCTAAATGGAAATTTTACTCATCTAGGATTTTCATCAACAAAGTTTAATACTATAACTTTTTTCACAGCTCTAATACCACAAGTAAATTTTAATAAACAAAGATAACATTCTTTCGAGATATGTGAACACAAATAAAATCTCTAGCTAAAAGACCTTAATTATACTCAAACACGTATAGACAACAAATGAAACGTTTGGATCATGTTGATCGCACTTATACCATCATAAATTCTTTTCTACGGGACCATGAGCAAAAATAAATGAAATTAAATGAATTTCACACTCTAGCCCTCTTACTCCACTACACTATATTAAACTTAAGGCCTGCCACCAAATAATAAAACTTGTGTCTTTCATATAGGAAGAGGAGCACCAAGTCCTATAAACACATTTAATCTCTATTATCCATCAAAGTAGAAAATTTAGTTCCTAACGTCCATTATATTAGAATGTGTAAGTATCGTAACACAATAATTTATGTCCACTAAGTTCAAATGTAACCCATGAATTGTTCATGAACCACCGTAAAGTGCATTATTAGTATTGTAAATTAAACTCATGCAATCAACCAAATATTAGTAAACCAACAAACTTACGAAATAAATCCATGATTAATGTTGGAGATATAACCCATTCAATTAACTAAAATATTAACATTTGCAACAGTCAGGGTAAAAAATCACACACATAACACTGATAAAATATTAGGTTAATTTTACAGATACACAGTACCAACCAGTATTCAATCAAAAAAAAAAATAAGAGTATATTAGCACTGATTTGAACTTTCATTCAAAAACTAGAAATTAATGTGTATATATATATATATAAATGGTATGAAAATTACTGATTCGGATGAGGTGGAGGAAGCGGGTGAGGTACTATTTTCTTTGCTGGAATTATTTCTCTCTCTTCTTCTTCGTCTTCCTCTTCAGAAGAAGCGTAGTCTACCAGCGACATCTCTCTATCGCTCTCTCTCTCTCTCTCTCTCTCTGTGGACGTGTCTGGTATGATATTGGAATCAATTAAACATGGGGCTGGGCCTGAATTTGGACTCGGCTTCGAGGCCTGTTTGTTTGGTTGGGTATGTTATTTTTCTCTTCATTAATAAATCATAATGTTGAGTTTTTATGCGCCCTTTAGCCTTCCCATTATTTACAACTGACCTTTTTTTTTTTTCTTATCTATATTCAACTACAAATGAGAGGGCACAAGTTGGTAGTTATCCAATTGAAGCTCCGTCAAATTTATTAACTTCCAAAATTAGCCTTACAAAATTTTAAATATTTGAAAGAGAGGCCCTACTACAAATGGTTAATTATATGGGGGCAAAAGTGTCCATAAATGAATATAGTTGGACCTAGGTTCGCTAAATTCTCCTGCACAAGGTCTCGAAATCTCTGTGATATTTAATACATCTCCAAAATTATCTCCTCGGTTTTGTCACATGTCGATTTTGGTAAATACACATCCAAGTAATTGAACCATTCCCCGAGTGTCATCTTCTTCGAATCCAAAGCTTCTCCACCCTTAAAACCACCCTCTTTAACACACTATTCTTACCCCAAGTCAAACTCATGATAGTTTTTTTTCTCTCTATGCCCCGAATCAAATCGATTATAGTTTCTTCTCTCTATCTTCCTTATTCGTTCCCAAATTATGCAAGGTTTCAATATTTTCCACCTCAAAAAAGTTCTCTCGAGGCTCACTTTTCACTACAACATTCACGAAACTCAACCCATCTTCAAATTGCACATTTACTAAATTCCCCAATTCACTACAATTTCCTTCCCCCAAATCTAATTTCCAATCATAGTCCTTCCTCTTCCCGCCCTTGTTAATTTTTTTACCACCAATATGAGGATCATTAGCATCTTCTTTATCCGCATTTTTGTTTACTCTCAAACTCGAACCCTCTTTAATCTCCGCTCTCCTACTTCTCCTTATACTAACTTATAGTCCTACAACTAGACCTAGTTCTTGGATTTTTTCCAAATACCCGTAGCATCAAGAGCTCTCTCTTTTCCCATTTTCCTACCCATCTATAGGTCTTTGTATCAAACACCTCAGCTACAACTCCCACTTCTTCATTCTTCGAGCTTCGTTTCCCTCTCGAGCTTACTTGTTTCCCCTGCTTAGCCTAATTGCGACCCGCATTCTCAAAATTCTCTACTTTCTCCTTCTCCGTTTGAGCTATAGTCTTCCTCACGAAATTCCAACCAGACCTTGATTCAGTATCTTCCTTAGTCCCACATGTATTGTCCAAATCCTCTATCGCTACTACTTTCCCTCTTCTCTTCCATCCTCTCATCTTCTTCTCAGTTCAATTCACACCAAACCCTAATTTGCTATCATCCACACTCCCCTTCGCATTCCCTAAATCCTCATCCATTGCCTTCTCTCTCCTCGTTCGCACTCTCATCTTATTCTCCTCTGTTAAATTCCCACCAAACCCTAATTTGTAAACATCTTTAATCCCGCCCACATTCCCCAAATCCTTTTCCACCACTTCCTCTTTCCCCATTCGGCCTTTTGTCATTTTCTCCCCAGTCACTTCTTGACCAAATCCTAATCCGCAATCATCCTCAAAAAAGAGTGAGAGAGTGAGATCAAACAAATCGCTCAATTCGGAGGTGACTTTCATGATTGGCGACCAAATTTGAAACCCAAGGACTAGAGCAATGCCCTAGTTGAAATTCTTAGGATCAGGGACTATCCAAATATTACCTTGCATCAACTAATAATTAAAACCATTAGAAATTAATCAAGCCAATAAATATTCCAATAAATTGTCTACTGTCACATTTGATATACACTAATTTAGTGCTTTGATACTCCATATACGGCAATTTATTGCTTTCAACTCCCACTCGTGACAATTTAGCACTTTCACGTACAATATCTTTTAATTTTGTACTTCTAAGTTTCATTTATGTCAAATCTACTATTTACTATAAAAAGCACACAAATTTATTATTTTCATAGAAAAATATTATGGAAAAATAACACATGCACACGTGCAATGCATGTGATTCTAACTAGTATCACTAAAAATGCTAAAAATTAACTAATAGACGATAACCAATACTTAGATAATCATGCATACCTAAAAGTTAAGGAAGCTAAAAAAGCCTTGGTCTTGGCATGCATTCCAATGGCTGCAGGACTATAAGAGAACCTGAAATTAATATTGAATCAAATTAAAATCTTGTGTCGAAAGCACGCTACTAAACATATACCAAACAAGTATATTCATATTCAAGAATATTGTTAATATTAATACATCGTATACCTGGGGACGTGAAAGTAGCATGAAATGAAGGAAGCCATGTTGAGGGTAGACGATACAGGCAATAAAGTTGAAATGATAAAGTTGTTATTAGAAGAGGAGCCTGAAATGAATGTCGAAATTAAGCTTGGTGCCAAACACAGAAAAATATTATGAAAAAATAACACGGGTATATGTGCAATGCACATACTTCTAACTACTTAGCACTTAAAAGGTTTGTAGACTGACAATTTATTATGTTCTTTCATATTTTCAAGGATATGTATTGGCTTGTTTAATTTTCTATGACAGGGTGAATATTTTGATTCTTGAAAGATAGATAGTAGGTATGTTACCGGTACAACATCTAATAGAAAAAACATCTAATAGAAAAAGTTCATGTCATGAGGAGCTAATTAACAAACTTGGATAATGGTTCTTAGTATAAAATTGTAAATCATTCTTGTACAATGTTCATGTCATGTA
Organism: Embelia ribes; assembly: GCA_001753735.1. Taxonomy (NCBI): domain Eukaryota; kingdom Viridiplantae; phylum Streptophyta; class Magnoliopsida; order Ericales; family Primulaceae; genus Embelia; species Embelia ribes. The sequence goes on from MKEJ01063286.1 coordinate 17,462, forward strand.
AATTACTTGTCAATTGTCATGTGACATAGTACAAATTTATGTGGTACAATGTTTGGTTAATTTGGTATGCCACATTCATAAATGTTTACCTTTGATAATTAAGCTACTTTTTATAGCAGCACAATGCTTTAAACAGGTAAACATGATATATGGTACAAAATGTTGGTGCTTAGCAAATAATGGTAGTTATATCTGACATATGAGGTAAATTTTTTTTATGCAAATTTATATTAGCCTATTTATTCAAATTGAGTTGATAAAGTTCATCCCTACCAAACTCGAGGTGATATATGAATTGCTTCTAACTACTATTACTAAAAATGCTAAAAATTAAATAATAGACTATAGCCAATACTTAGATAATCATGCATACCTAAAAGTTAAGGAAGCTAAAAAAAAGCCTCGGCCTTGGTATCACATTCCAATGGCTAAAGGACAAGAAGAGATCCTGAAAATAATATTGAATCAAATTAAAATATTGTATCAAAAGCATGCCACTAAACATATACCAAACAAGTATATTCATATTCGAGAATATTGTTAATATTAATACATCGTATACCTAAGGACATAAAAGTAGCATGAATTGAAGAAATTTATGTCGAGGGTAGACGATGCAAGTAATAAAGCTGAAGTGATATAGTTGCTATTAGCAGAGGAGCTTGAGATCAAGGCCGAACTTAAGTCTATTGTTGAACATAGAAAAATATTACAAAAAATAACACATGCACATGCGCAATGCATGTGCTCTTAACTAGTTAGCACTTAAAAGTTTCGTAGACTGACAATTTATTATGTTTTTTCATATTGTCAAGGATATTTATTGGTTTGCCTGTTTGTCTATAATAGGGTGAATATTTTTATTATTGAAAGATATATAGTTGGTATATTACTAGTACAACATCCCATAGAAAAAGTTCATGTCATGAGGAGCTAATTAAAAAACTTGGGATAATGGTTCTTTGTATAAAATTGTAAAGCACTCTCGTACAATGTTCATGTCATGTATATTACTTGTCAATTGTCATGTGACATTGTACAAATTTATGTGGTACAATGTTTGGTTAATTTGGAATACCATATTCATGAATGTTTAGTTTTTATAATTAAGCTACTTTTTATAGCAACCCAATGCTTGAAACAGGTAAACATGATATATTGTACAAAATGTTGGTGTTTAGCAAATAATGGCCAATATATCTAACATATGAGTTGAACTTTTTTATGCAAATTTATATTAGCTTGTTTATTCAAATTTAATTGATAAAGTTCATCCCTACCAAACTCGAGGTGACATATGAATTGCTTAAAACTAATATTACTAAAAATGTTAAAAACTAACTAATAGATGATGACCGATACTTAGATAATCATACATACATAAAAGTTAAGGAAGCTAAAAAAGCCTTGGTCTTAGAATTACATTCTAATGGCTCCAAGACTAGAAAAGAACCTGAAAATAGTATTGAATAAAATTTAAATTTTGTGTTAAAGCACCCTACTAAACATGTACCAAACAAGTATATTCATATTCGATAATATTGCTAATATTAATACATCGTATTCCTGGGGACGTAAAAGTAGCATGAATTAAATGAAGCCTTGTTGATGGTAGATGATGCAGGTAATAAAAATGAAGTGATAAAGTTGCTATTAGCAAAGAAGTCTAAGATCAAGACCGAACTTAAGCCTGGTGCTAAACACAGAAAAATATTTCAAAAAAATAATACTTGCACCCGTACAATGCACGTGCTTCTAACTAGTTAGCACTTAAAAGTTTCGTAGACTGACAATTTATTGTATTCTTTCATATTTTCAAGTATATTTATTAGCTTGCTTAATTTTCTATAATCGGGCGAACATTTTTATTCTTGAAAGATAGATAGTTGGTATGTTACCAGTACAACATCTAATAGCAAAAGTTCATGTCATTAAGAACTAATTAACAAACTTGGATAATGATTCTTAGTATAAAATTGTAAAGTACTCTCATACAATGTTCATGTCATGTATATTATTTGTCAATTGTCATGTGACAAGGTGCAAATTTATGCAGTACAATGTTTGGTTAATTTGGTATACTACATTCATAAATGTTTAGTTTTTATAATTAAGCTACTCTTTATAGCAACCCAATGCTTGAAAAAGGTAAACATGATATATGGTACAAAATGTTGGTGTTTATCAAATAATGGCAGCTATATCTGACATATGAGTTGAACATTTTTATGCAAATTTATATTAGCCTATTTATTCAAATTGAATTGATAAAGTTCATCCCTACCAAACTCAAACTGACGTATGAATTGTACTCTCGTATAGCTTGATTTTTAGCCATTTTCGAAAACCATGAAAGATTAGCTTAACTTGGCTCAATTCCTCTCTCTGTTTGTGTCACAGCTTTTGTGATTTGATCGATTGCTGAAAACCACTGGTTGCACGGTTGCTAAATTTTAGGAACCAAATTTGACTTCTTACTACAACATATGTTACATACCCTTGCTATAAGCATACTAGCAGACGACACACACGTGATGCAAATACAATTTCATGAAAATGATTGAAGAAGTATTGAAGTAAAAGATTAGTAGCCATACATTAAATACTTTTCCAGTCATTGTTTAAACATTTCTTCAAATCATTGCATAGTCGAACTCTAGACAACATTGTCAATCTGTATGACTACTCCCTAAATGTACAAGATATTTCTTAGCAAGTGCACTAAGGTACAATGTAGTAATATTTCGGTAAATACC
>MKEJ01063287.1:0-15433 GCA_001753735.1 Embelia ribes
TTGTAAAATATTATGATGGTTTGGATTTACTTTGGATAGTTTGATATTATTGTGATTGTGATTATGGTTGAGTGTTGTATATTCGCAATCGCACCTCCGGGTTCCGGGTGCTTGGGATTCGGGGGCGCGACATGTAGGTACGTGAAAATAAAGTTGATTTTTTTTATCCTAGTGATAAGTAAACCAATTTTAGTTGTAGGTTCGAGTTGATTCGAGCTTGGGAGATACATCAAACTTCGAGGTAAAAAAGGAAAATTGGGGCTTTTTGAAGAATAGCTCTTAGAAGTGTTTTAAAGGGATAATAGGTATGAATAGATTACGAATAGTAATATAAATTTGAGTTATTGGTTGCACATCGACATGTGTGACATATCATTATTTTTCTTGTTTGAGCTTTAGGTATAAAATGATGTATTCTCCAATTATTACTTTGATTCATGGTATAATGTGTACTTCTCGTAGCATGTTTATTTTCGAGGCAAATTTTATAATCGTGGCATGTTCATATATGGGGCATAAGAACTCATTTATGCTGTCATATAACTCATGATTTAAGAGTATGTAATTTAGGGCTTAAAATATGTAAGTCGAGATTAAAATGAAATCATTATGTGGAATTAGAATTGAGTACGGTATTGTCGTTTAGGGACCAAGTATCAATTTTGCCAACTAAAATATGGAATTTTTTATGAGCGATCCGACAGGTCTAAGTGGGGCCTATGATTTGTGGTGCCTCCGAATGAGGGCCGTCATAGGGCAAGCATGTGGGTAGCTCGCGGACATTTGTGGTAGCCCAAAACTTCGAGAGATACTTGGTCCAAACTTATATATATTGATTCGTGGCCGTGATTCATAGTGGTGATGTGATAACGTAATGTGATGGCAGGATTTGAAGTCGAGATTCAAGATTGTGAATCATGGTGTAGGACATTCGTGGCATTTTTTAGATTTGTATTAGCCTACATGCTGAGAGCATGTACTTCGTAGACTATTACCCTTCATGCTGAGAGCATACACTTCGTAGACTTATATTACCCATTATGTTGAGAGCATGTCCTCGAGACATTATAGACTATAGTACCCCTCATACTAAGAACATGTATTATATAGTACTTTATGGTTCGTAGACTGTATTACCCTCTTCAAATTGAGAACATGTATTAGTTTAGGATTCATAGATAAAAGTTGATATCTGTATGCACATTCATATTAAGTACATCATAGATTTTCTTTTATCGCGTTTGTTGGTAATCTAACCCTTATTTTTTATTTGTATATTTTGCTCGATTTGTTTTGTAGGTGAGGAGGTTAGTTTGGGGCATACTTGAGTAGCATGTATACTAATGTGATGATGTTGTATTTACTTTTGTAGTATTGTAGTTGTAGCCTCATCTTGTTGTGTATTTTGCATCGAGGCATAGAAATTAGATAAGTCTTTTATTCTTTTTAGGGAATAAGTATGTGTAGCTTGGCACTTTTGTATGCAACTTGGAAGGTTGCTTTGTATTATTTTGAAGTATGTATATTAATGTAAAATGTAAACTTGGATTGTTGTAGCTTAGGGTTGTAAATGGGAAATTTGAAGTTGGTTGTAGCTGGAGAATGGGAATGTAGTCATCCTGTTATCAGATTTCAGTTCTCTTCTTTTTCTCTCTTTCTTTTCTTTTCTTTTAAGTTCACGTCCCCAGATTTCTTGGAATTTAGGGCGTGACAAATCCCAAATCGAAAATATTCGGATACCTAAAAATTTAGCAATTTAAATCCCGATTCCAAACCAAATCATTTTTTGGGTAATATGGTTCGGTTTTTCGGTTCAGATTTCTTGAATCCCGAATGTTTGTCCACCTCTAATTAGATTTGATTATATTTCTTTGTTTATTTCATTGGGTTATCTATACATTGAGTTCAATTTATCTTTACAATTTTATCAATAAAGAATTTTCTCTTCTTTTTATATAATTTATCAAAACTTATGAAATTGTAATATATTCATATTTTATAATATATTTTCAAAGTTTACAGCTGAAAATTGCTAAAAACAAGAATTATACATGTATTATACTGGACATATAGAACGTACGAGTATTTTTCATAAGTTCAAGAACAGAACTTTTCAATTTATAGTTCGAATCTTTACTATAGGAGTGAGAGTGCAGAGGCGAGTAAAATAGGTTCAACTCCAAATAAATAGTTGGCATATCATCCTCCATAGACAAAAGTTGTAGACATATAGTTCATTAAAATTTAGTAGAATTTTCCAAAAGTAGAGGGAAAACATTAGCAAGGAGAAAACAACTAATAATATACAAATGTTTTAGACTTCGAAATTATGACTTGAGGTGGCTTCATAAGTTGGAAATATTACTCGTACCAACCAACAATTATATACTAAAACCGTAGAAACACTTACATGACTATATTATATGCGTTAATAGTACTTTTAAGACAAAAATCAACACACATAATAAACCTTTAAGTGTTTTTACAATTTATGTACATCATTTTCGGTATGAATATCATTCCTCGGAGTTTTCAAGCTGGTATTTTTGTTCTTTGTATGGCCATGGTACAAAGCATCTCATCATGAACATAGTTGGCCAAACCAAAGTAAACTTGTAAACCCTAACCCTGACCCTTCTCCTACTAAACTCTTGGCGAACTTCGAGAAAAGTTGTCATCGCCATGTCGTTCAGCTTTTTAATGGTCTTCCTCATCCTCTCTTTGAAACTTGTATTAGTAATTTCTCGGTGAACCTCAAGAAATATCGTCACTACCGTGTCGTTCAAACTCCTGACAGACTTCTTCATTCTCTCCTTAAAACTACTGCTTTCTGAGAAATTGTAGCTCGTCAAAAAGGCCCGCCTTGCTTGCCATTTATCATGTCCGTAGCTGCAACCATATCGCATATCGTCCCCTTGCATCGGGTTCGATATTGGTTGTCGCCAATGACTTAAAACTGGGAACGATTCATTTAGAGACGTGTTTGGCCGATTCGAGACCATAATAGGACGGATTTTTGTGTTTGGCATAGCTACTTGATCTTAGAAATGTGCATTAAGCACAAGTTTATATACAACCAAATGTGATTAAAAAAAAAATGTTTGTTGATTTTTATAATTAAATATAAGTTAGTGGTTGAACCAAGGAGGAAAATTGTTCACAAAGTCGTAAATTTTGGTTGTATCTGTGGCATATCTACTGTCCCAATACTCTTTTTTTTTTTTTTTTTTTTTTTTTTTTTGAAATATTTTAATTTCGTGCACAATATTTCTTTACAGCTTTCATTATTTGTGCAAATGTGCATCTATTTATTTGCAAAAACACACTTCTTTAAACATGTAAGTGTACCAATTAAATTAATAGAAACTTAAAAATATGGTTTCTGATGCGTGAAGTATTCTTCAAATGACAGTCGGGTTAACCATGTAATATATCTAGTCACTCATTCAGCTCAAGATGTTATATTTTAAACTTTGATCAAATCGTGAATAATAGGCTCATCAAAACTTTAAACTTTCAAACCTGCACGTTAATCTTAATGCATATAGTAATTGCAATACACTAAAATCACATTTACGAGGGATTAACTTGTGAACCTAAAAACTTAATACTTTTGAGCTCATATAATCATTTAGTTATAAAAATGTTGGCTTTTCACTAGAGGATAATATTTGCGGAGTGAATAATAAATAAAAATCTACCAAAAAAAATCTGTTGATACTCTCAACTGAAATCCATTTACCTTCACTTCATATTACCATCGATACCTCGTTTTAAATATTTTTATTTTTTTTAAATTTGAATTTCATTCCCAAATTAATGAATATGTACTCAATTAACACTTTCAAAGTTGAATTTGTTTTATGCGTCTAAGTGAAAAATGTTGAAAATGAGGTAGGATTGATTATATATGAAGCAGATCTCAAACTACTTTTAATAAAAATTCAATATAAACCAGCCCAGCCAAATTCGAGCCAAATATTTTTTTTTATCAAATAGAGCTCAAGCAACCCAAGGGTCAATTCGTGATTGCACCTCAAAGAAATAAGCAAACCTGACAAATTTAATAGTAGCACAGTTCCAACAATTATCTCTGTTTATGCTTTACAGTTCATTGTTTTTCCCCTAATGATGCTTGTGCACCATTGCAGCCATGTTCTGTGTTCCAAATAAGTTACCAACTTTCATAGCAAACACTACCACTAATTAACATTTTCTTCATAATATATTTTTAGTTGATAAGACTGGAGCCGGTGTGAATGATAAATTAGAACTACAGAGACCTAAAGTCACACAATTTTAGACTTCGTGGATAAAAAATAGAATATATAAAATACAATTTCAGCGAACAAATTGTAATTCATCCAATTGTGGTAGAATTGGGAGGAAAAGTGGTGGCAAAAACTGATCATTTTTGCTATGCATTATCAATTTTGCAAAGTAACGACGGAATAAAAAAAGATGTCAACCATAAGTCCAAGAATGATGGATGAAGTAAATAAGTGTTTACAGAATTTTATATGATCGCAATATACCTTTATAAGAAAAATTTTCAAAAACTGCAATTAGACCAACTTTGTTGTATGGAAATCATTGTTGATCTACCAAAAAATAAGATAAATACAAAATGAGTAACAAATATACGTATATGTTGATATGGATGTGTTGTAAAACTAGTAAATATAAAATAAGAAATGAAAAAATCTATACAAAGTTGAAAATAGCACCAATTGAGAATAAAATGAGTGTCATTCCATTGCTCGAATTCCCTATCAATCACCAACCGGCTGCAGATTTCTTTTTCGTAATGATACTCAGTTACCAATGGAAATTAACCAATTTCCTTATTCGCGCCAAAATTAAAGAGCAACCCTAGTAGCTGTATTTATGTTTTCGTACATGCATAATATAAATCTTAATTAGCAGCAAGAAAAACCAAGAAGATAATCTACATGATTGTGTAGCCAGGACCACCACCTCCTTCGGGCACCGTCCACTCAATATTCTGCTCTGGGTCTTTGATATCACAAGCCTGAAAATTATTGCAATGACATTATTAAACGGAACCAAGTTAATTTAGGTAAACTGAAATTTCAAAGAAAATTTTAAACATTTAAATATGTGAACAACAGAACAAGTGCATATATAAAAAATAATAATAATAATTATAAAAACTACTCGAGGGGAAAAAATCATGTCCAAATTGCACTGTTTTTTTCACTTTATCCATACATAAGCTCGCAATACCTTGCAGTGCAGGCAATTTTGGGCATTAATCTGCAGCTTCACCCTACCCTCGTCATCCGGTACATATCTATATTACAGCATACAGATCAAGCAAAAAGTAGCTACAAAGGAAAACAGTAACTTCTGAAAGAAACTTTTGAACAAAATGCTCGGAAGATTATTACTCATATACACGTGCAGGGCAATAGCGAGCCTCTGGTCCAGCAAACTTTGGCAAATTAACAAGTTCAGGAATTTTGTACTCCCTAAGTCGAAGATGAGCTGGTTGGTCATGATCATGATTGGTGCTGCTCCTGTATGATCAAACCATAAAACAGATTGTCATAAAGAAGGAGATAACGAAATATTTTCTCTCCATCTAATTTTGTCTAACATTTCAATATCTGAATCAATAAATAATGGTCTTCAAAACTTCTACTTTGCAACTTGTGTCATACTTCCCTCAACATATCCCTTTGAAAATTTATCGTAAAAGAGATCCCATCCTAATCCTTCATGGGTGTGTTTAGAGTGCATGAAATAGGATAAAGAATAGAAAGTAAAAACTCCTTATACTCTATTGATTCAAGAAAATGAAGAGAAAATAGCCTTCCCTCAGTTCAATTTTAATCAAGTAGGAAGAGAGTGAAATACAAAATACGTATAGGAGAGGAGAATATGGGCGGAATGAAGTGAAAACATTTCGACCTATCAATTAGTTTCTTGTTCTTCTATCTATTGTTCATGGTTCTTTCTAACCAACAAAATAGACACAAGACGACCCGTGTTTTGAATATACCCATGAAAAACTAGCGAATATGGTTTCTAGAAACTTTTTGGAGATGGTTCCCTCTTGTACACAAAAAACATCCGTATTTATTCCTTGAGTAATGATATGCATGTATATTAATGTGTACATACTTAGCATGTACACTTGAGTGGCAAGACAATGGACATTGATCTTCCCCTTGGATATAGGAGCAATCCACGAGATTTAACAATCAAGGGATATCATCTTGTACATACAAAACATATACACATTAGTATTCCTTTAAGGTTTTCTAATTGAGCTTTCCAGGTAGATTCTAGAATTTTCCAGTGCAAAAGAAAACCCAAAAAGCTTTATTTTTGAGGTCTCTAAATTGATGCTTCCAGGTTTCCTAAGGCGCAGTTCGCCCAGTTCACAGAATTTTTAATATGTAGCCCAACCTTTCACAACTTCCGAGAGTGTAAAAATTTGGAACTTGTTATAACTTCCATGTTTTCTTGTTATCGGACTTCTGTACCAAAAAAGAAATGCCCACTGCAACAACAACCGGGCTTCTTCCCAGACTATTCCACAAATTCCAAAAACAAGTCCATAATTAAAAGTTTTAGGTTGCATCTGGAATTGAGATTGTGTAGGAAATGTAGTCCATGCATGTAGGGAAACTACACTTTTTTAATAAATGCATGAGTAATTTGAGATGCCTCCGATTTCAAACCTATGACACGAAGCTTAAGTGGAATGCAATTATAGATTTCAAGTAATAGTTCCTTATGGACTAACTACTAAATGAATACTCTAGGGATATCAAATACTAAAGTTGCCAAACAGAGTCTTATTCCTCTATTATTCTTCTATCAAAGGTAGAAATTCAAAACTTGATATTAAGTTGAAAGGAAGTAAAACAATAATGAGAGAACAAGAGGGTCATAATATACCTGTATAGAGAGGTGGGCACATCAAAGGACAAGAACCCATCTGGCTTTGGATATTGAATTGGCGAGTGCAAGTGTGCCTCCTGCAATTTAACACCAGTCAAAGAAACAAAAACGTTTGTGGATTTGAAAATTCGACGTCATTGATCATTCATACTGATATATATCCCAACAATGCCCATACACGCTATGATTACAGTAGTCTTATTTTTGATAGCTTTGCCTCAAGAAAAGTCACTGAAAAGAAAACTACCTACGTAAAATGGCATCTTGATTCCTCAGATGATAAAAAATGTATTTCTTTTCATGCAATTTTCTTTAGCATCTCGGTGTAACATATTTTCTTTTGCAGATTAGCGTCAATGTACGTTCCATCAATTGAGATTCAAGCAGCTGTCATGATATGTTGACAATTAAAATGATTTAAGAAAATGCAGCTTTTATGCAAGTTTTATTGATTAAAATATAAATAGCAATAACAATGATACTAAAAGAACTAACATCTGTTGCTTGGTGGTCTGGTTTGCCATGCTTTAGTGTCATGGGGAATCTTCCCTTCAAAATGTAGCTACCAGAAAGAAAGAACCACTTAGAGACTTACCCAAATAAAGTAAAAATAACTAACAAACCAAACAAAAATAATATAGATAAGTACAACATATGATAAATTCAAAGTACTTGAAAGCAATGAAAGCAAAATCAGACAAAAAATAATCATCTTACTGTTCAATACCACTGAAAGCCAAACCAGGATAAAGTCCATACTTGAAAGCCTAGTACAAAAGCACTGGATATTAGTTATGTTAAATGTTGAATTCACTATAATATTCTCAATTAATAACTATTTAGTCTTTTCAGCAAAGCACTTAAATTCCGAGCATCTGACACGTCCAGCCGACAAACCTTTAATTTGATCAATTTCGTACATAAACCAGGAAAACCTTTACCAAGAAAAATGGTATAATTGTAGTGAAAAAGTAGTGCCTTGGTATCCACCACAGCAAAATTGTTGATTTCAAAGTTCAAGAGTATATTCCTACAGGTATCTAACTGATAGTTGTTAAAATAAAAAGTAATGTACTAATTCCCAGCAAATCATATTAGTCTATTGGGAAGAATAACTAGTGGTGACAGCATTGGCCAGCAAAAATTTGATGCAACAGAAAATATTATTGAAAAACATAAGGAGGTAATAAGTTGCAATACTCACCGGTCTATAATTCCGAACTTTACGAAGTTCTTCCCATATCCATGAATCCCTTAAGATGTCCCAATATGTTTCCATACTCGAGCCTTCATGAAGGACGCCAAATGTAGCTTCTGCTGCTAACATACCTGTAAAAAGGGTAATGTTCGTACCCAACAATTTCCACAAACTTAATTTACAAAAATACTTATTCGCTTTAAAATTTAAAATGGTGGTCCCTATAAAGCTGATATTGAAATGCTCTGGAAAGACCTATTCTAGCATCAAAAGTTGCTACGAAGAGATCACATTCTTAATTTGTTAGGCTAGGACTTCTATGCAGGTAGTGAAGCCAAAAAAACTGTTATTTGAAGACAATGAAGAGTTTTACCAGATTTCATGGCGGTATGTGTCCCCTTTATTTTTGGAACATTTAAAAAGCCAGCGGAGCATCCAATTATTGCTCCTCCAGGAAATACTGGATATGGAATAGACTGAAAATTAATTAGCATCACATATATATTTGCAAAACATCTAACATGCAATAAGCAAAGTAGTGAATAAAGTGTTGCAGCCAATTCAGCTGTAAGTATCATTCAAAAACTCTTCAGAGTCTGCTACAGAATAATTAAAAATTTTGCCAGTAACATTTGGTTGTGTAAAAGTTGTTTTTGGAGAAACCAGCGCATGATACACATTTGTGGATTACTTCCAAAAGCAGTCCAGGGAATTTTTCATAAGAAAGCTTGTTTTATAAATCCACAAAACTTGTTTTTATTGGCTCAAAAGTATTTTATACAAAAATCAATGTTACACCAAAATCAATGTTGCAGTACAAGTGTTTTCATTTCAAGTCCAAAAACTGCAAAAACAAAACTGGGAATAGAAACTGAAAATCAAGAGAACACAAGTAGACATGGCATGAGTCTGTTAAAATCATTTTAACTACAGCGTCGTCATCCAGTTGAATATGGAGGTTTCTGTACTCCTATATCAATTGACATAATCTCATCAAATCAAATGGAGGGGGGGATATGTATATCTGATTTACCTGAAATCCACCTTCGTTTAATGTACGAGCACCATACTGGAGGACAGTTCCACCTTGAAGAAGCTGTCTGATGGCCGGATGACTTTTTAATTTCTGAAAACAAAATTTGGGCAAATTTTGGAAACTATCAGTCAAAGCAGATAAGATACCCATCAAATGAAAACACTTGACCTGCTAGGTCAGATAAGATACCAATTAGAACACTTGACCTGTTAGGTCCATATAAATTCACAGAGGATATGAAATGGGGAATTCTCACTTTTACCCTCCTTTCCACTTTATCCTCCTAGTTTTAGTGTTCTCTCACTATCGCTCTCTTTCTTTCATGTTTGCCATCTTTCTAGACAAATACCAGAACGTATGCTTTTTACAATTTAAGTTAATCATAAATTTCCTTTACTATATAGAAAAATAAAATCGAATTAAACTTTGTCCCATCTACAAAACGCAGTTCAAAAATTATGAAAGGAAAATTTCATTATTAAAAAAGAAAAACAATCACATCTTAGATACTGAGTAAAACTCGTCAAGAATAAAAATAATACGAAACTTGCTCAAAACCATAACCATAACAGTCATAAAGAATGTTGAATTCCCACAATAAGAAATACATAAAACTAGCCATACTTGCAAGGAATGTGCTATATAAATAATATAAAAATATACATATATTTGTATATGTAACATAACCCTTAATTTCCAATTGATTTGATCAAGTTTTCACACAAAAACAATCCAAAAGAACTTTTTTGGAACAATTTTCTATTTTCAGATGAATTAAAGTTACAGGAATTTAAGCTAAAATTACTGGAATTTTAAAAGGAAATCAATGCAATGATTTATGCTTCCCCTCATAACAGTATTATTTATACTAAGATAATTTGGATGGTGAGGATTGAGTGGTGCCACTTTACACAATATATTGTTAGGGCTGAATTGGGGTTGCCATATTCCTTGTGTATTGACATTATTGTCCTCCTTGTCCTATGTCATCTCACCCTTTAGTTGACACGTGTCTCTCTCCCCTCCACACGTGTTTTGTATGTATAACTTTGTATATATTCCTTTACTCGAGTTCCTTTAACTCCAACAAAAAAACACTGATTAGAACAGTTGTCACCATCCCCACCGTTCATGCCGACGATCTGAGGGCAAGGATTCAATCTCATTTTACGAGATCTCTGCTCTCCCTTTGATATGTTTTGGTCCAGTTTAGTTTGATTCATTTGACCATACACATCTCTCTCTATAGCTGTCTTCTCCTGCTCTCTCTTCTCTAAATCTTCAATCTTTTCTAATAAGATTGGAGCTGCTTCTAATTTGGATATCCTTTTTTGATAGGTAATTCAGGGTCTGTTTCTTTTGCTGCTTGTTTTTCTTCATTTTCTCTCAGTTTATCCATATCTAACTCTTGTTTGTTTTGCAAGGTTCCTACGGCTAGATCAGGAGGTCCAAGTGGAAGATCTGCTTGGTTTTTACCGCAACTCCCCTCTCACTGAGAAACCACCTTGTCCTCAAGGTGGTGATAAAGACAATGGATCTTATAAAGGTTTTCCCACGTAGCTTCCGACTCTAATTGACCCACCCATTGTATCAAAACTTCTAACGTTGATCTCCCCTTTTTACAGTGAACTCTTGAGGCCAAGATCCTCAATGGTTGCAGTAAGATCCCATCCTTGTTATTATTGGTAGGAAACTTAGCAAAACATCCTTACATTTGAGCTGAGGTTTAAGCTAAGACACATGAAATACAAGATGGATGGTACTGTTGGGGGGTAACTGTAGTTTATAAGCTTGGGATCCAATCTTTTTCACGATCGGATAAGGCCCAAAATACCTTTGGGAGAATTTGAGATTTTTTCTTCTAATTGTGGTTTGTTGTCTGTATAGTTGTAGTTTCAAATAAACCCACTCTCCTTCTTCAAAGCTCCTGTCTTTCCTTGTTTAATCAGCATACTTCTGCAACATTTGTTGAGCTAAAAGTATTTGAGTTTTAAGTATATGCAAGAGTTCTTCCCTTTCTTTTGACCAATCCAGCAATTTAGAAATGATTGTTTTACTGGATTGATAGTGAACTCCATATACTACACCGTAGGGTGTCATATTAATTGAAGCATGACATGAAGTAAATACAACCATTGTACCCACTGTTTAGGCCTTTGAGATGTAAAACACCTGAAGTAAGTTTCTAGAGTTTTATTCACAATTTCAATTTGACCATATGTTTGGGGATGATAAACAGTATCTTTATCTGACACTATTGATTGAGGCAGACCATGTAACTTATAAATATTTTGCATGAATACCTGAGCAACTTTTTCTGCAATATAGGGATTTGTAGTAGTGTAAAGTGTGCATATTTGAATAATCTATCCACTACTACCCATATTACTGAATGCCCTTGTGAATTTGATAGCCCTTCAATAAAGTCCATAGATATCTGAGTCCAAGTGTTTGCAGGTAGGCAAAGGTTGTAAGAAGCCAGCTGGATGACTTTACTCCAATTTACAAGCTTGGCAAATGGAACAAGATAGAACAAACTCCTGTACATCCTTCTTCATTCCTACCCAAAAGGTCTCTTTGTATGCCTTTTGCAATGTTTTCTATACCCCTCCATGGCCTGAAGTAGGATCATCATGCAAGTATTTTAAGATCTTTTTCCTCAATAAGTTATTTTTAGGAATAACCATCCTCCCTTTGAATACCAATACCCCTTCTTGTTGATCATAATCAGTTAACACCCTTGGTTTTTCTAGCATGGTTTGGATTAATAACTGAAAATGTGGATATACCTTTGCTACTTTTCTAATATCTTCAAATATGTTAGGAATTGGTTCCATCACTTGTATCTCCCACATAGACAATACTTCTTTGTCTACTTCCTTTCTTCTTTCATTCTAGATGATGCATATGCTACCTTGTTAGAACTCCCTTGCTTGAATACAATTTTAAAGTGATATCTTAGAAGTTTAAATATCCACTTTTGCTGAGTAGGAGTGCCAATCTTTTGTTATAACAAGAATTTGAGACTTTGATTATCTGTTTTGACTAAAAAATTCCCGTCCAAACAAATACGGTCTCCACTTCGTTACTACTTGTATGAGACCATATAACTCCTCATAGAAGTGCCGATCTTTTGTGATACAACTAAACTTCAATGTAGAAAGAGGGCTAGAAGAAGAAATCCATTTCTTTGTGTTAATTTTCCCTCATGTCTCAACAGAATGAAGCAAGAAATTTACATTTAGTGAGATAAATCACGCTGTATAAATTATCCTCTATATTAAAGATATATTTATTTTATCCTCTATATGCATGTGAGCATTATGAGATTAAGATCTTTTAGTTATATACTTATATATTTATTTGTGTCAACGATTTAACATAGATTAAAAGAATGTTATCATGTTTGATTAAAATTTATATGTCGTATCAGAGCATAAGTTTATAATATCACCTATTTATTGAAATTATGTTCAAGCTTAAACGTATTTGCATATATTAAAGTTAATAATAGGCCAATTTACAAGTTTTTGGTTATTTTAAATTTTGGTCATAAGTACAATTTTTCTTTTCCGATGACCTCCGTTGAATGAGGTTTCTATTAAGATTGATTTGAAATGAGCTTCTGTTCAATTTTTGAGGCACACCGTTTTTGGTTGGGTTGAACCAACCAAGAACCCTTGGACGTTCAAGTCAATGACAGAATGAGTATTGCTATTGCTTGCATGTAGAAAAAGAAGTAAGATTGCAAACCTCTATCATGTTGCATGAAGCCTTTTATTTGTCGTCGGTGTGTTCACCTTTGATCTGTGGGGTTTGGTGAACTTTACGCAACATTATTGCTTCCATGGTGTAGGGCGTCCTAAGAGGCATGATTGTTCAACCATCCTACGCCCATTCCCATGATGTTTCGTCCTGGTATTAGGGTGAGTGTAATATAACAACTACCTTTTGGCCCTCATTATAACTCTTATGTGAGGGCTACGAGTGGTTAGCTAAATCAAGTTAGTGATACCATTAAGATTAATTACAGGATAACCTCTCCAGATACTTTTATTTCTTACTTTCACTATGTTATCAAAAATAAACCTTCCCTAAATGGAAATTTTACTCATCTAGGATTTTCATCAACAAAGTTTAATACTATAACTTTTTTCACAGCTCTAATACCACAAGTAAATTTTAATAAACAAAGATAACATTCTTTCGAGATATGTGAACACAAATAAAATCTCTAGCTAAAAGACCTTAATTATACTCAAACACGTATAGACAACAAATGAAACGTTTGGATCATGTTGATCGCACTTATACCATCATAAATTCTTTTCTACGGGACCATGAGCAAAAATAAATGAAATTAAATGAATTTCACACTCTAGCCCTCTTACTCCACTACACTATATTAAACTTAAGGCCTGCCACCAAATAATAAAACTTGTGTCTTTCATATAGGAAGAGGAGCACCAAGTCCTATAAACACATTTAATCTCTATTATCCATCAAAGTAGAAAATTTAGTTCCTAACGTCCATTATATTAGAATGTGTAAGTATCGTAACACAATAATTTATGTCCACTAAGTTCAAATGTAACCCATGAATTGTTCATGAACCACCGTAAAGTGCATTATTAGTATTGTAAATTAAACTCATGCAATCAACCAAATATTAGTAAACCAACAAACTTACGAAATAAATCCATGATTAATGTTGGAGATATAACCCATTCAATTAACTAAAATATTAACATTTGCAACAGTCAGGGTAAAAAATCACACACATAACACTGATAAAATATTAGGTTAATTTTACAGATACACAGTACCAACCAGTATTCAATCAAAAAAAAAAATAAGAGTATATTAGCACTGATTTGAACTTTCATTCAAAAACTAGAAATTAATGTGTATATATATATATATAAATGGTATGAAAATTACTGATTCGGATGAGGTGGAGGAAGCGGGTGAGGTACTATTTTCTTTGCTGGAATTATTTCTCTCTCTTCTTCTTCGTCTTCCTCTTCAGAAGAAGCGTAGTCTACCAGCGACATCTCTCTATCGCTCTCTCTCTCTCTCTCTCTCTCTGTGGAAATTGACCTCTCTCGATAAGAATCTCTCTCGAGGCAGCAGAGCGGGTGTTGGGGTTTGTATGGGGTTCGGTTCAGGGCTTTAGGAGATTTTCGGCCCAGAGTCATGGGCTGTCATTTCCCTTTTCGGCCTTGGCCCATGAAATTGTAACTGACGAGATATTAGAATTTATCTAAGTTTTTTTTCGATGAGAGTTATTATGATACAGTTTGGGATTACGTTTTATTGTGTACTTCTGCTTTTTTTATTTTTGAAATTTGTTTAGAGAGTTATTTGGTAAATTCTAAAGTATTTATTTTTAATAATTTATTTCTGTTTTTTTAAATGGTGCTTTTAGAAGCAATCTTAGGGATGTTTTGAAAAGTTGCTTCTATTTTTTCTTTCATTAATCACCATAATTACCTCAATTATATTAATTAAATTCTCCATACATAACTATTTTTATTTTTTTACAATAAAAAAACTACTTTACCAAACACTATACTAATTATTAAATCAACTTTTAAAATTTATTTATCAAACACTAAAATTATAGCTAGTTTTAAAATCAAATTCTAAAAGCAATTTTAAAAAACCGATTTTAAAAAGTACCAACATTCTCAACCTAGGCCTATGTGACCCTATTACAATACAAAAACAAAAAAAATATTTTTGCATGTGCGACCTGGTGACCTACATAGAAAATACAGATTGGGTCTTCCAATTCAGAAATTATGGATCCGCTACTACTACAAGTGAAGAAATAGCATCTTCATCTTTTCAAAGAAATAACTTAAATATTCTTTTCATTTCTAAGTAATATTTATTAAGCCCCCACCGTTACGAATTACAAATCAATTTTGTTCGGTCTAAACACAAAAACTTTATCCCCTACAATAATAAGGAGATAATGTTTTTTTAGTTACAACTTTTAAGCTTATAAGATAATTTATTTTGATTTTAAAAAAATATTAATACATTCAATTTAAATTTTTTAACTTATCTATGACAAAACATCAAATAACTTCAGGAATGAGCAGCAAAACATTGTTTAGCTTTTAAGCAAAAAGAGTTACAAAGATGCCACAATAATAGCCAGTGCCAAATATGCCAAGTGCAAGAATATTTATTTTATAACTATTTCAAAGCCATGTGTAAAGGGGCAGCAACTAAGCAAAGTAACCATATTTGGCACC
>MKEJ01063311.1:0-22838 GCA_001753735.1 Embelia ribes
AAAAACATAAATGCATCATTTTAATACCCTAAATATGTAACTTTTAAGCCTCAATCAAATATATCTATACATCCAGAATATTGGTTACATAAACACGAGGAAAATAAAAAAATTTATTTGGAAGAAAGATGAGATAATTAATGTTGTATATTTGGAATATAAATGCCAATTTTATGATTCAATAAATTCTCATACTATGATAGTTTCATTTTTTGGAGTATAAACATCACTTTTATAGATCTACAAATTCCCACCTACAATGGATGAACCTTTTAATTTTTCATTAATTAATTTTATTTTATATAATATGAATAGATTTTTCAATTTTTTTGTAGAATCCGTTTTTTATTTATTTACAATACAAAAAATTAGCACTCCACATTAATGACGTGTCATTTTATCAATTATTAATAGTTAAAATTTAATTTAACAAAAATTTGGGAGTTACAAATTTGAAATATAAATTATTTGCAATCATGCATTTATTTGCAACGGTTAAAGACATTAAGGGTTTGTATTCAAAATTGTAAGGAAATTGTAACTGACTTTTATTAAGAGTAAATATCATTCAATCGTGATGATAGGTGGTCTATTCAATGACAATAACTTTACCTTATGTTGAAAAATATATCTGAATGAATATAATTTCTATAATGATATATGACACATAATGAGAGATGTCACTCGACAAAGTTTTTGATTGATGTTTTTTTTTTTTTTTATATATTATTATGTATCATTTGTCAACTAAAAAACAAAATAACCATTCGAATTGGTGCGTGACCTAACCAACCATATATGAAGAGTTGTTGTCTTCATAAATGAGCAACTTTGGTGATTATAAAGACAGGGAATAAAGAAAAGCATGCCCTTTTGAGCCAATCTGGAATTATTTTTTGCTATTTGTTTTTGTTTTTGTTTTTATTTTCCTCTTAGAATTTGTAAACTTAAGTATTTGATAAATTTTAAAATACCAGTTTTTAATAAAAATTTTCTGTTATTCTAAGATTGCTTTGAAAAGCAACTTTAGAAATACTTTAAAAAATTGCTTCTTTATTTTCTTTCATTAATTACAATAATAATCTCAATTATATTTCTTACATTACCAATACATATTTACTTTTATCTTTTTACAATAAAAAAATACTACACTATTTATTAAAATAAGTTTAAAATTTATTTGCCGAACAATAAGATTATACCCATTTTTACAATCAACTTTCAAAAATATTTTTAAAAAGTGGATTTTGAGACCGTAATATATATATATATATATAATAATCTAATAATTATATGATTTGTTACAGAGGGCTGGTGACAAATGGATAATTTTTGGCTAAGGAGTCAAGTTTTATTACTTCTGTATTAACGGTTGAAATATAGAGGAACCTAATCTTTCCTCGTCGAAAAATGTTTAAAAATTTATATATGCATTTTTATAGTAAGAGACAAATCCATTTATTTCCAAGTTGATCCGCGGATTCCATGCAAAGGTACTCGATATCAATGAGCTATTGTGCACTCTTTCAAAGGTGATCGGTTCTAGGCAAACTCATTGACTACCTATCTTAACCCGCATTTTCTTATTACTATTATTATTATTTTCAATGGCTAAGCCCTATTTTGAACGTAAAAATTTAGCATATCGTTAGTGACTTTCTTTGGTAAGTACCAGCAAAAATTAATTAGTTGAATTAGGAGTATGAAATAATTCTCTTCATTCATTTATTGGATAACACTGAAAACTGTTTTGATGTAGTAATCTTTCACAATTCGAACTAAGCCTTTTATTGTTACGATTTGTATTTTATTTGAATAAAAGCAAATAAAAAAGCCCAGCAATTATTAAAAGTTGTGGTTGTAGTTTTACAATGTTCTCCAAAATTCTTCTTCTTTTTGTTTGCGTGTGTGTTTGGTTGGAGCCCCAAGACAATAAGGCATAAAAGAAATGTGTTTGATAAGGAAACCAAAAAAGCTGAGAAAAATAAAGAATAGAAAAGAAATGTGAAAGTAGCTTTGCAAAACATGGACTTATGCTTGCTAATGAATCATCAATGGTAAAATAAAGGTTTATAGATGAGGTATAATGGTTGCCAACAACATACGACACTAGCAAAATATTATGGAGGAAACTGTCTCAGTCAGATAGTTCTTATAAATTTGTACGGTACAGATTTTGCTAACACATAAAATATTTTGTACAGTATAGTGTTAGGCAAATTTTGCATCATGTAGATTAGGAAAGTGAGCTGCATTAAAGAAGACAATTGTCCTATAAGAAAGGGATTCCCCCCCCACTAATTTTAGACCAAATATGATTTTATTCACTCATTTAAATTGTATGGCATCTTTTTTAACATGGATATAGCTTAAGATGCATGCTAGGCATCAAACTATCACAAGTGACTCAATTTAGAGGTGAAAATTGCTTAAATTAATCTAGTTATCCAAGTACACCAATACTATATTTTGATGTAGATATTTAATTGCCAATGTTTCCTTAAAAAAAAATTATTTTCTATATTTTGTTAATATTATGGATGTTGATAATTGGGATTTGTTTAATTGTAACTTTGAAATTAAAAAAAAAAAAAAATCAACTTTTTTCGAATTACGAAAAATATAAAAAACACCCAGCTTAAATTTTGTAGCTCATTAGTTTCAAAAAGTAAAAAGACTCAGTTTAAAATTTAATCCGTCAAAAACATAATAATTTTTAAGAAAAAAAATTATATATATGTGTATATATATATATATATATATATATGAGCGTTTAAATTTAGAAATTGTAACCAAACAGTTTTGACTCCTAACCATCCTCAAAAGGCAAATTGAGATGACACAAAATAAGGCCTATAAGCTAAACTTGTGTTTGTTTACTGTTGTTTCTTTACTATTCCTTTTTTTTCATAGTAACTAAAAAATATCAATTAATATTTTTAAAATATAAAATGTTTTACTCTTTTTTCTAATATATCCCTGATTAATATTTTTCATTTTGTACATTTCGTGATGAATGAGTTAATTAAATAAATACAATAAATAAGAATATTTTAATAAAATAATTTTTTAGCTATTTTTTTTAAATAAAAACTGGACTATATACTGAGATGGAATAAAAAAAAGTACAATAATATTAAAATGGGATGGAGGGATTATTTCATTTGGGAAAAGACAGGAATGACTTCCTTGTCCTTGTGCAACAATTTTCACTAAATTATATGGGCTTCAATATTACTTTATAAAGTAAATAATTATGTTGATGATAATGTTGATTACTAAGCTATTCTAACAACCACACTAATAGGCACTAATTAACTGTATATAAATAACTAATGGTAGGCCCAAGAAGCACAAACCAATTTCAACTAACATAATAGTTAATTTAATTTTGTTCCTTTGTGTATTTGTTGAACCATAATTTATGTAACTTCAATTCCAATCATACTAAGTTTATTTCGTTATGTTTATAAATTTGTAATATCGAGAACTCAACATAACTTTATTTCATAAATTAACCAAATATTATTGGCTTTTATTTGGTGATGGCCATACAATGTAACTAGAACTTGTACTATATTAGATGTCGTTGCCATGATTATATTACTAAAAGAAAGTTGTCTAAATTGTACCTAGAAGGGCTTATATTTCTTTACAGCTTATAATCTCTATTTTTTTAGTTTTTTTGCTAAAAAATTGAACAGTATATGGCTGCTCAGCTTATAAGCTGAGCTTATTTACTATTTTGGTAACAATAAACTGGAAGTTTTTAAGTTCATCCATACAGTTTTTTTTTTTTTCTGAATAAAAAATAAACTGACTTATTTATTTAAAAATTACGACCAAACAATCCCCAAGTAGTTAAGCAAAACTAACATGTATTATGCAGTAGTTTATTACGATCTTTATTTAAGAATACATTCCAAAGTTCGACATAACACATCATTTATATTCTAAAATTCCTAATAATATACCATTTTTATTTTAAAATATTATTTTGGAACTTTAAAGTAAGAAAATATCTAAAAAGCATAAATAATATGTGTATTTAATAGAATAGTTAAAAATTAACAATATTTTCCCCTCTTCCAATTACACGCACAGATTGGTGTTACGAAAATAGATCATTCATTAAACTGCCGAGTAAATCAAAATTAAGGTTATTTTAGTAATTTCATGAAATCGTATTCACTTTAAATGCTGATGGATAAGTAACCTTAAAAGCTGTATGAGGTGTCACCTTTTCATTGGCTATGGACAAAGCATCAAGATTGGCAAGAACGAATTTTTGGTACAACACATGATGATGAGTTACTTTCTTAAAAATATTAAATTAAACTTTAAATAAAATGTAAAAGTTTAGAACAATTAGATCTAACCATTACTTGGCTTTGGGAACTTTGGTGTTGCGATTTGTTTAGAGGCTTCAAAATGACACCTCACAAGAATGGTGGATAATTTTATAAAGAATGCTTATATATAAATTTTAAAGTTTAACATATGCATAATATATGTGAAAAAACGCTAATGTATATAATACGAGACCTAGAATTTTCAGATTGAGTATCAACTCTTTTTTTTTTTTTTTTGTGTGTTGGAATCTAGTGTTCTATTTTTTTAAAGAGCACGTATGGTAGGTCTTATCGAAAAATATAAAATTATATATATAAATTTTATAGAAATTTCAGTGGTCATGGCGAAAGGGGCACGCTCCTCTATTAGCCAATGCATGCGGAGCCCACAACTTATGTATACGTGTCCGGTATTCAATCTGCTTATTTATAGATTTTTGCAATGAAACTAATTTCATATAAATAGGAGCATAGCATGCTTCTATTCTATTATTTCTCTCTTCTCTCTCTGTGTTACTCTCTAAGTCACCCTAGCATGGAGAATCAATTTCCCAAATTGGAAACCACTATTCCTAGGAAATTCCCATCTCACTTCCAAGAATTTGGAATGGGTCCTAATTTTTTTGTTGATCCCATTTTCAAATCATCATCATCTTCATCTTCATGTTCTTCACCAGAGTCCAATTTTTCAATTTCCAAAGAAATGATCAAGGAATTCCAAAATCACTCTTTTGAACATTCCAAATCTGATTCCGAAAACAGGAATCAGCCTCCCTTTAGCTTCTTGATGAACTCATTTCACGGATCGGGTCTTTCCCATGTACCCGAACCGATTTTGAAACCCTCAAACCTTGGCTTGTTTTTGCAAGAACCCAACAATGGAAGCACCCGAAAGAATGATCATATTTCATCGAATTCGAATTATTCAATAAACCCTTCTTTAGTTATGTCTCAATTTGGCCAAAACTCGGTAAGTTCAACTTACAAGGGGTTTAGTGACTATTGGCTTAGCACAACAAAGACTCAACCGATGAAACGAACTTTTCAAAAAAGTCCTTTTCCATCGGCTTCTTCCCAGGGGAAACTCTTTAGGGGTGTAAGACAAAGGCATTGGGGAAAATGGGTTGCCGAAATTAGACTGCCGCGAAACAGAACCAGGGTTTGGCTCGGAACTTTCGACACAGCCGAAGAAGCTGCTTTTGCTTACGACACAGCAGCTTATATATTGCGAGGGGATTATGCTCATTTAAATTTTCCACATCTAAAACAACAACTTAAAGAAAATTCGGCGAATGGGTCCACAGCAGCTCTTCTTGAGGCTAAGTTACAAGCTATATCACAAGGAGTTAATGGGAGTAATAAGAAGGGTGTTAAGGCTATGGGTTTAGAACCAAAAGCTACTTATGATAAGCCCTTATTTGATGAAGGAATTGGATTTGAAGTGATTGAGAATAATAATAAGAAGAAAAAAAGTGATAGTCAAGAAGTAACTTTTTCAGATGCTGAGGCTATTCAGCTTAGTAGGATGCCTTCTTTGGACATGGACATGATTTGGGATGCTCTTACTAGTGTTTGATCATTCATTTATATGTATGCCTTTTAGAAAATGATTCGCATAACCGACAATCATGTATCAGAATTGTATGCTTAGATCTTGCATAGTTTCATTTTTAGGCAAAAAATCAACGCACACGATAATACCATATAGTTATTTGTACGTTTTTGAACATGATTTTCTTAAATATATTATTGGCCTTTCACTTATTTGAGTGCTCAATTTCATTTTGTTTTTGGTTGTTCAACCTTCATATTTGCTTAACTAGTTTCAAGGGCCAAAATGATACTTAATATAGCCTATTTAATTTAGTTGAATATCCTTAGACTAGATTTTTAATATGTAGCATTCTCTTCCATAATGCTATTTGGATCAAATGACATTTTAACTCATATTTTTATTAGTTGTTTCATTTGGGTTTTCTTTGAAGCTCAAATTTTCAAGTTTTTTGGATTTAAGAAATTCATGCCTATTCAACTATATATATTTCCGCACAGAAAAAAAAATACAAGACAGAGAAAACAAACTTTGTACAATATCTACAAATAGAGTGACATTTTCTCATTTAAGAAGCACATGGATATCAATTATAGCTCGAATTTCGCCGTTGTTTTATGCAATATCTTTTGAAAATTATAGTTCATATTCTTTTGCGCAATAGAAGATTTACTTTTGATTGATTAAAATTCAAAGTGCATTAATAAAATTTTTACAAAAGATATTATTATCCTCGAATAATCATTGTAAAATATTTTTCGTCCTACATTATTTTGATGGAATTAATCAACAAGATTCTTTAGAACTTCACTGTTTTTGGATTAGCAAAAGTTGTGATTGCTATTAGATGCCAAGTTTTTGAATGTACCTTTATGGACCCAATAGACAAGTCATAAATATTTTGGCCATGAATTTGTACAAGGGAATATGACTTGAATAGTGATAAACGTGTATGAAACTATTAAAAAATGCTCAATAGAATTTGCATCTCATAACCTTAACTGATCATCCTCCACAACAAAAATAAAAACCTAAACTATATCTCTATTTTATAAAATATTTATTTTTTTAATTTTAATAATATATTTAAAAATCGATAGTCCAAATTTATTAGGCAAGAATTGTCCATAACCCTAACAGATAGCCTGGCTTTGCATTAGGAAGTATTCAAACCCAGGCAAAACTCGAAATTCCTCATTGATATGTGCATTTTATAAATCTACGCGTTTAGGATTTGTATAATAGTGCAAATAGCTTTAATTCAAACTCCACGTGATCGTAATTGGTAAAGGTGAAATTCTCTCATCATGGATTTTGTGAAATTCCAAAAACAAGTGGTACATAGGCAGTCGCTCTGAGTTAGCGATTCGTAGAATGAGAGTACAAAAATATCGAATCTGTAATTTAAAAAACGGTGAGAACGAGAACAAATATTGGAAGCTGAAATGACACCCATAAACGAAGAATTTGGTAACTTAGCCGTGACTTTCATTAATCTCCAAACAAATTTGTATTTTCATCTTGTTTCTACTGTTTGAACATCTACTCAATGTGAAGGTCACCCTCAAAACTATTCGTTAATCTTTGGCACTACGAATTCTTTTACTTCATCCAAATATAAAACTTGTTGACAACAAGGTAACAATCCACTTAAAAGTATTTGTAGAACATCATCACTATAAATTCTTAATTTTACTACCAGTAATGCTACTATCATTCGAAATTTTCATCCAATCTCAGCCAAAGTAACATGTAAAATCTTAATTAAGCCATGAAAATACTTGTAGAAACCAATCAACTAAAGGTCCCCCTTGCCAAGCTAACCACAAACAATCGAATAAATTTTATAGATATGGTATGTGAGTCTATTTTACATAAAAAAAATAAAAAAAATAAAAAAATAAAAAAAATAAAAAAATAAAAAAAAATTATATATATATATGAAATTGAGAGCCACGCACACACATATATACATACAATCCATCCATACATATACATATACTCGTGCTTATACATATACATACAATCCATACATACATATACACGCACACTCACACCATTCCTTCGGTTCTTCGCCTTTATTTATTACTCCCCACCAATACCCATTTCTCATTTTCCCATCGCCACCTCTCTCTCTCTCTCTCTCTCTCTCTCTCTGTGTGTGGAAATGAGACAAAACGAAGACGACGACTGGGTGAGCGCCGCCATGGCCGACGACTCCGTGGTCGCCGAGCTCCTCATTCTCTTCCGCCGCCCTCCGCCGCCGCTGAAGTGGAGCGTGAGGCAGCGCCGCTCCAAACCGATGAGGGAATCCTCCAAGCCAAAGCCGCGAGCCAGCCCCACCACGCCCCTGTCGTGGAGCGGCGCCACCTCCGCCAGCGCCGGCAACGGTTCTGAAAACTCTAGCCGCCCTCCGCCGACGAAACATACCGGCGGCGCCAGATCTACGGTTCGTTCCAATCTCTCCCTCTCTCTCTCTCTCTCTCGCTCCCTCCCTTTTCGTCACCGGCTGATGACGTGTACTATCGTTCAATAGGATTTTGGTTATTACAATAATGGTACACATAGTTTCATTTAAAATTCGTTTTGGTCTACGTGGTTCCAATTTTAACAGTAATAGTCTCCAAATTTTCATCAAGTGTCACAATTGGTCCTATTAAATTCTCAAGCAATTTAAAATACATAAATTATATCAAGTGACGAATATGTAATTCATTATGAAAACAAATGTTACCGATATGTAATTCATTATGAAAATAAATGTTACGTATCAAAGGAGTTGTAATTGTGCGATACATACTATTATTTTTGGTACAAAATTAGATATTTATTTTGATTTACCTCAATTCTGTTTCAATGATTGAGTGGTTGTCCTTTCGTGCCCAAACTGGTCTGCAAGTTTTTTAAATTCTCATTTTATATTCAAAAATATTAATTTAATATTTTTATTATATTAAAATATTAAATTATTATAAATTAAAACCTCTGCTGTACGATGATTCGGGGATGAAGTATTGATTTTTAATATGAGAAAAATACGACACTTTTATCCAACTTTTTGGACCATAGCTGTGACCTTTTGTTTTGAAACTTATGCACTATTATTGTTGCAATGAAAATAATGGGGACCAAATAGAATTTTAGTTGTAACAACGGGGATCATTAATGTGACTCACGCATAGAGTTTGGTTAGATTTCCCAGAATTGCCCCCTGGAAAGTACGATATTTACTGCGACGGGTCCAGCCTGTGCTGGCCTTTCTTTCAACACACGTGTCACTTTTTGCCATCAGTTGGACAACTAAGCCCTCGGTGCATGGCCCAAATCTCGTGAATCCCCAGGGCTATTCACGTCATTTAGCCGCTGTGGTATTAATTAATCAACGAAGTGGTACCAAATAATAATAATACTAATTGAGAAAATATATAATTAGAATTGGTGGGGACTTTACTTTAGCTCGTATCGCTCAGAAGATAGAATGACTCATCGTCACGTTTGAAATGACCATTACACCCTCCAACAGAAACTAGATAAGTATGCTTTTTCGCGGCCTCTGCACCAGGTGTAATTTGGTCTTTAACCTGTTACACAGTGGAGGGTTATAGCGTCTCATAGTGTTAAAAATTTGTATAATATCCATATTAGAGTATAAAAGTAACCAAATAAATTTTTACAGTTGGTTCTAAAACCAAAAATCTAAGATTGAAAGAATTTTTTCCATTGAAATTTTATATAATATCTCATATTTGAGTATAAAAGTAATGAAATAAATTTTGGGGGTTGTATTTTAAACCAAAGATTGGGATTAAGTGAGTTTTTTTTATTTAAATTTTAGATGGAATCCACCCTGTTGTCTGTTGGTTTAAAAATTAACGGCTGAGATCTGTTTGGTTAAGATTACCAAGGCTGAGATCTGTTTGGTTAAGATTACCAAGCACTGATCGACAACACCCTTCCCCCATTTATAAATGAGGTCTTGCTTGTTTGTTATGTTTTATAAGACCTTTTTTATTTGTTTATTTTTTGCTCCTATAAGTTTTTTCTTGTTTCGCTTGAACTTCCAATTAATACTAAAGTAAAAGATACAATTTTTATTCTTTTTGTATCATAAACCAATATCACTCTAGGACAAAGATACATTTTAAACGTGCTTTTTTGCTCGATGGCAATGATATTTAAGAAATTTCAATGCTAGAATGGTCAAGTGTTTTCCTACGAAGATTTATTTGAAATCAGTCATGGTTCTGTATGAAATTCCTGTAGTTTTGTAGATGGTAAAAGTCAGCTGGATCCTCTTTCAAAGTAAAAAATGGGAATATGTAGCTTTTCCTTTGTTCTTTCCTAAAGGGCACAAATGTCTTCATGGGCTGTTACTATATTGGGTGACAGCCTGTTGAAATTCTTAATTGGTTACCATATACAAATGCATTTATGTGAGTGGGTCCAGCAAAGTGGGAGCAAGTCAAATATATTGTTCCATACAAGTATGGGTGAAAAATCATAAATGTATAATACCGTGCGAGGATTTATTGTGAAAAATGTAATAGTTAAGAAAATCTCTTAATCATGAAGGCAAGAACAATATTTTATTTTGCTTATTATGGTTTAATGTTGCAAAAGTGTGAAAAAGTGAAAACGCAGCCCATACATATGGTTTGCATGTTGTTTATAATAAGCATAAAGATAGAGGATAAGGAGACCATTTGTACAAGGCCCACTTTGGGATTGTTGTTTGGGTGTTTCTATATTTTTTTCTTTTTGGAAATTGTACCGGGTGCTGATTGGTAAATTTTAAAGCAATTCTGCTTCGGCCTTTTTAGATTTCTTTTAAAAAGCAGTTTCAAGAGTACTTTCAAAATATGTTTTTGCTTTTCCAATCATTAATTACCCAAATAATCTCAATTATATTGACTACATTTTTCATACATGTGTACTTTTTGTCTTTTTACAATAAAAAATACTATTTTACTAAACACCACACTACTTATCAAATGAACTTTTAAAACTTATTTACCAAATTATCAAAAGCATAAGCATTCCCAAACTAGGCCTAAGTCGTGAGAACGGAGGATTGCTAATTAAATGATCTCGTCGATGTCTGGCTATCAACATTGAGTGCTCTAACTACGTACTATGACACGAAGTTGTCAACCTCGTGTATTTATTATATGCACATTATGTGATGAAAAGCACTTGTAACATAATTTGTTGAAGTTATCTTCAGCAAATGCCATTTTTCGTCGGATTGGAAGACTTGCACATTTTCAAGTATAGACTAACATCGATTTGGAAAAATTATTTTAGTGATATATGTGTTTTGAGTTATGAACCATTGTAAATTTAGTACTGATGACTGAGAACTTACAGATGTTTCTACGCAAATGCTTTGGCCTCTTAACATGTCATGTCATCTATGTGCAGAATCTGATTTTAGTTCACACAATTGAAGCATTATGTTTGTCTTTAAGTTAATGACGACCCAAACTTAGATTCTTTCCAATACTGAGATATCTATCTATTGGTTTATGCAGGTCCCTGCTGGGGGTGGAATAAATATGAACAAGAGGTCAAAGAAGAAAAAGGTAAGTTTTCATCATTAGAACTCCTTGATTAGGCTGCCTTTTCTGATTTTGTTTCTGCAGTTAAACTTATGATGTTTGCATTTGTATGGCCGTTTGTAGACATTAGTTGAGCTGAAGGAGGAAGAGACCCTGCTTGTAAAGGAAAGAAGACACTTGAAGAGGGTATAATA
The DNA here is from genome assembly GCA_001753735.1 of Embelia ribes. Taxonomy (NCBI): domain Eukaryota; kingdom Viridiplantae; phylum Streptophyta; class Magnoliopsida; order Ericales; family Primulaceae; genus Embelia; species Embelia ribes. The sequence continues at coordinate 11,657 of MKEJ01063311.1, forward strand.
TCTGTTTTGAGCTTTTGCGACGAGTTAATGATTTATTCATATGTTTTGGCGGATTGGTATAACCTAACATTCAACTGCAAATGTCCTTATTGAGCAGCAACTGGCGACCTTGCTTGTTACTTTGGAGAATCAGAGAGCCGTAAATGAAAGTTTGAAAAGATTTAAGGTTAGATTATCAGGATCTCTTTCCGTTCTGGTTTTTCAATTCAAATTACATTGATCAACTCTTATAAAAACCATAATATTCTTGTATATTTTATGAAATTCTTGTATTACAGATTGATCTACAATCACAGCCGCCATTGGAAAGAGTTTTAGTGGGCGCATCTACCCTAGCAATCCCAAATCAAATGCAGCTGGAAGATGCATCTTTTGCTCATCCAAGTTTTTTGTTCTTGCTAGAAGATATCAGAAACGAAGATTGCGATGCATTGAAAAGACTAACCCCTCCTCCGGAAAATTCTTCTGAAAAATTTGTTTTGCCTGATCTAAATCTAGCCTTGTAGGAGCAATCAAATGTCGAGGGCTCATATAGTCAGCAAACACGAGTCTAGTTTATTTTGGTAACCCTTTTCTTCGTGAAGAGATGAGATTCCTATGCAGAAAAAACTCATGCTTAAGCAAGCACTAACCTTTCTGTAGAGGTCAGTTACTTCAACTGCACAGGTATTACTAGTTTTTTTAGGCTTAAGTTACGAAGACGATGAGGGTATATTGGCTTTTCCTTTTTAGGCGAGTCTATGTTTTTCATCACAGGCTTACGTATAGCTCCAGATTTGCGCCATCTTCAAGTTCCTCCTTTAGTGATGATACAGATTAATCTGTGAAATGTAGCCTAGACACCAGTGTAGCTTCATATGAACTACTGTAATGTAATTTGTCAATTTATTGACCTCTGTTAGCTTGGTATGAATTACTATAATGTAATTTGTGAGTTCATTGATGTAGCTTGAGTGCTTGTTTAAATTAATTAAGGTAGAGCTTGTACAGTTAAGACGGTAAAGCGCAAGAAAAATGTATAACAATACAATGATCACACTTAGTCTCTCCGCGGCAAGCACACACTGAGTGTGAATTTTATAGACGGTCCAAATTAAACAATTATGGCCAGCTCTGTAGTCCGTAGCAACATCGCAAAATACATCATATATAGATTACATTGTGATATATATGTATGTATGTATGTATAATGTCTTAGGTACAAATATTACAGAATCATTCAGACTGGCTAAGTCTAAAGGAACTTGGATGGATAGGCACCCTTATAAATCCCGGTGGATAAGAGTGGCCATGTAGCGTTCATGAGTTTTGGTTCATGGTCAATTAAACCCCAAAGACTCGTTAACCCGGTATTATTAATGAAATAACTAAAATGCCAATTAACTTAAATAATTAAATAACTGTTTTTCATCATTTGAACCCCCTTCAAATTAAATTTGTTCTCAAGGTTGAACTCCAAAATCAGGTCCTCGGAGCTTATGCTCCCCAAAGTAACCCGATTCTTTCGTAGAATTACTATGTTGTTTCAGGGTACAAAAAGAAAAATTGAAGTGCAAGATATGAGTAAATTTATCTCCTTGATGGAGGAGAATCGGGTAAGATGTGGAATCTGAAACGGCGGCGACTGAACCGGGCTTCCCGGTGGTGGTGGTTGAAAAAGGTTATGTTACAGAATTGGAAGTGGAGACATGGGAAAAAGATCATCCGGTGGCGGTGAGAAGAGGGGGATGAGTGGTGGTGGTGCGAACACTTTTGGGTCCGGAGGGAGTGAGAAAGGAGGGGAATCCGGTATTTCATCAGACGGCGGCGGTGACAGAACTAACGGCGGCGACAGAACTAACGGCGGCGGGGCAAAAATGAAAGACATATCCGGTGATGGTGGTGGGGATGGGACAATGGGTGGCAGAGATGATCCTCCTGAGCCTCTTGATCTTGATCCTGATCGCGATCTTGATCGTCTATTGCTGCTATTACTTCTAGTACTGCTACCCCTATTGCTTCTTGATCTTTTATCCTCTGTATCTCCCTGGTTTTGATCAAGTGCTAATGTACAAGTGATCAAGAGCAATCCCAACAAAATTCCCAAGGCAGTTTTGTTTGCCCTCATCTTTCTTCTCTTTCTCCCTATGCAATATCTAGTCTGTGTGTATGTGATATGAATTAGTTGATGAGTATTTATGTCGCTTATGAGTTGCATAATGGGTTGAATTAGTGAATCTATGAATGTGAATGTGTAATTTAATGCTCTTTGGCTACCCTTCTTTCTAGGTATGCATGTAGTAGCAAATAGGGATAGAAGTTAGGCTGTGACTAAATTGTGTGTGATAAATGTCGAGAATTTCAATTTAAATGGCATCATACAAACACAGGTTTTCATATGGACGGAGATTTTCTACGTACCTAAGAGTTTCCTCTATTCTTCCGTTCATGCATTGATACGTAGTAGAGATAATTTTACGGATAACAATCAGAGCGTACACGAGACATAGTTTTCGTTGTCGTCGTCTGATTCGATCGGCTAAAATATTCTAATGAATAATGATAGAGGTTATGTAAAACTTTGCAGAGAAATGTCGAAGTAAATGTAGCACTACCAAATTATTTTTTTATTAAATTGATTTAAGTGTGGATGGAAATTGCATAGGGAGGCGGATCTAAATGGGGGGCAAGAGGGGTCAATTGCCCCCCCCTACTTTTTTGAAATAAATATTTAGTTAGTGTTTATGTGGCAATAAATGTTAGTTGTCCCAAATAGTTAGGCAGTCATTGTGTGAAATAAGAGACCAAAGAGTTTGGCTTTTTCAAATTACATTACAATAGTTTGGCTTTTTCAAATTACATTACAGTAGTTCATATCAGGTCCTCGGAGCTTATGCTCCCCAAGAGTAATCTGATGAAATTCAGATATTTGTCACTAATCACGGTCGTTTTAGCTTTCGGAGATGTATCAATATTGTAAAAGGAAGAGCATGATGAAAAAGATCCAAATCAAAAGCTGTGAAAATTTGAGTACGTAAAGATGAATTACGATCACATACACGCAGAACTCATGCAACTTTTCATCTACTCGAAAGCAAGAAACAGCAAATACTTGATTGAAAGCGATAAATAGCTACCATAGAAGTAGAATGCATCAACATAGTATGTACTAAAACAAGGGCACTAACTATTCTCTAGTCTTGTGGTTTCAATTACCAACCATGGACTATGCTCTACCAGTCTCATGCGGCTGGGTTAATCCACAGACCTTTCATCGCCAACCTCTAATTGAAGCAAATACATAATGGGAAAAAGATATGAAGAAGTTAAAAATTACATCTTTATTTCTTATTCTTCATTCTTCTGTGCGCAGAAATAAATCATGCTTGTCTAAACTGTATAGTGCTGCTGAATGGTCTCGATGTCAAGACCCTTTAGCTTCACCACTGATTCAACGTGCCCTTTAAGCGTGTGGAGCTCTCTCAGCCTGAAAACAAGAATACACATAACGAAATAAACAGACCAATCAATCTAGATTTTTGAAGTTATGTAACTATCAAAAGCTATTTGGTGGAGGATTTTTGTATCAGTTATGGGATAAATTTTTTTGTTAAAAAATCGATTAAGAAACTTTTTGAACCGGCTTTCTTATTACATGACAAGCCAGAGAATGTGCCAGAAATATCTCTTCAATACTAACGATCTACTGCTTTTCCTGGACGAAAACCCACATAGTGGTAGAGTTTTCAAAAGAAACTATTAAATGGTAAAAAATCATCTTTCAATAACCAATCAAATGGACACTGAATCTTCTGAGTCAAATTACCTGGCAACTTCGGCACGCTTCTTTGCCTGCTCTGCAATTTCAGAAAGCTCTCTGTAGTTGTTCTTGTCATTAAAGACTTCAGATGTCTCTGGAGGCTGGAGACCATGCAATGTCCGCTGAGCCAAAGCCCACTGTGCTTCTCTCTCCCCTTTACCGTAATCCTTCTTGGTTGTAAAAGCAGTCTGCATATATCAGGAAATGTGAAAAACTTAGGCGATATACATTGGACGTTGCTTCTAATTTCCCGTCAAAAGAGTGCGCAAATTGAAACTTGAAACTACCTTATTTTGAAGTAGATTGTCCCAGGCCCTTCCACTCAACGCATATCGGATAGCAAACTTGAAAAAATCAAGAGGTAGGTAGAAGATGATACTGTAAAGCCAAATGACACCAGCCCATCCCCATCCGATACCTTGGATATTAGCGAAGTCCCAGTTGGCAAATACAGCAATGACAGTAGCCAGCTTTTAAAACAAAAGCAAAGATGTTCACTATGTTATAGCCAATCTAATATGTGGCAAAAGATTGACGAAAAATAAACTATTCCCCCTTCATCTATAAAGTCTTCAATTTAACCCCAAAGTTCAACCCAACCTAAGGAACCATGTTCTTCTATGTACCCCAGAACAACAGCGTCATTACATTTTGACTTTGAATAATTTCTCATTTTAATATTGAAAATTTAATGGAGTAGGATTTCTGAGGTAAACTGGAAAGTATTTTGCTAGTCTACAGGTAAAGAGAGAGAATAATATTTCAGAGGGTAAAGTAGGACTATGTGATTATTTGGGTGGTAAAAGTGTATTTCGTCCCATTATTATTATCAAGGACTAAGATGTACACTAACTCACCAGTTGTGCTATTACGAATGCAATTACAAGCAACCAACCCGGACGTTCAAGAAATGACCAGCTTCTAGACCGAGTCACAAAGATGAGTGCCTGACTAACAATGCTAACTTGGAGGTAAACAGCTGCAGTTAACTCATGAGGGTTGTGCCTGATTGATCTAACACCAAATGTGTCCTACAAAAATCAGCAATTATTAAGTACAAAAAGGATTTATAGGAAAATAGTGTATTGCACGGAGAGATGGTTCAAGACATAACATGGTTAAGAGCGTTTTTAGCTGATCAAATCTTTACTTTCAGTGTTCCTTGCACTAGTTTTGAGGTGAAAGCAATGAATTTTTTTCTTTAAAAAAAATAAAATTCACTGTCTTTGAATTTTTCGAGTGGATACAAGGGTAGCTTCATTAAATAATGTTAAAACGTACCAAAAAATGTTAAAACTCATTTTCCGACAAGTTTCAAAGCCAAATCTGAACATAAAGACTGGAAATCTCTCGACAGATTCTTATTGCCTTGTGTAGTTAATTTGCTTACCGAGAAGAAGTTAGACTGATGAGCAGCCCAGAAGAAAACAACAGTCATGATAGCAAGGTAAGTGCCAAGAACAACACCAGTGGCAAAAATTTCTTTGAGTTTCCATGAATCAGGCATGGGAGATGGCTTCACCTTGTCTTTCGAAATAGTCATAATTGTACCATCATTGAGAATGGCAATGATAAGAACCATGAAAGGTGAGAAGTCGAATTTCCAAATAAGAGCAAGAAGCAAAAACCCCAAAACAATACGGATCGTAATAGATACAGCATAGATGGTATAATTCTTCATCCTCTGAAATATGGCTCTGCTTGTCAAGACAGCACTGATGATGACACTTAAACCAGGCTCAGTAAGGACGATGTCAGATGCGCTACGTGCTGCATCAGTTGCATCAGCAACAGCAATGCCGATGTCAGCCTTCTTTAGAGCTGGAGCATCATTCACACCATCTCCCGTCATTCCACATATATGCTTCATCTCCTGAAGCTTCTTCACAATCTCATATTTGTGCTCTGCATTTTCCTCCCTCAACTAGTGTTAGTTCTAAATAAAAACTACTATAGATGAACTCTTGCATTAGAGAGTTTTGAAATTATTTATTTGCGTTGCTGAAGTATTCTACATTTTGGATAGTCATTTTCATTTAGTTCAAGAATGAAAGCATAACTCTTGGAACACCGTTATTTTGCTATATCATGTAACCTGTGTGTGTAAATGAACATTGCTTGAACAACTGTATTCTGGTTTCCAAACTCGAATATTGCTTTCAGATCTATACCGGTTACTTCCCGAAAATTTCAGAATGTGTTGAAAATATTAAAATTTCATAGTATTTTCAAATGACATCATGTTCAATAATTGCAAACAATGTCAGATGGGAAGACTTAGATTTCTCTAACCAGGGAAAACTCCAGCAAAGCCATCGGCTTTCTCAATCAGCTCTTCGACTGGGATATTAGCAATGGTCTCATCCTTGTGGCCGCCTAGAAGGGAAGAAGAGGGATACATGTTGGTCCCCATTCCAAGCCTGCGACCTGTTTCCTTGCCAATGGCTAGCTGATCGCCAGTGATCATCTTGACATTGACACCAAGATTGAGGGCACGCCTGATAGTCTCAGCACTGTCGTGCCTTGGAGGATCAAAAAGAGGTAAGAGACCTACAAACACCCATGGCCCACCGGGACTCTCTTTGGTTTTCTCTGGTACAGTCTGTAAATGAAAGATGGTTTACCTTAATCAGCTCACATCTACAATTACTATAATATACTAGTATTCAATATTCAAACAAGGTATGATAGGAAACAAAGGTCATGGATTCAAGTCTCACCCCTACCTAAAACCAAAGAGAATTATTGCACATATTTGGCTCACTAGTAAAGGAAAGCGAGGAAAGAACCATTAACTTTTCATTCAAACAAGTTTTTACTTGTGAAAATGGAAACAAAAAAGAAAATAAAGAGGAAAGAAATACTCACCTGTTGAGCAACAGCAAGGGAGCGAAGACCACGTTCTGCAAACTTATCAATGATGCTGTGAGCTCTCTTCGCTATATCTTCCCTAACTTTACAGAGCTCAATAATCTGGCAGAGAAAGGGAGTATTAGATATATCGAAAGATTCGATACTGGAACCAGGAGAAACTAAAATGTGTTGCCTGGTTTATTCGAGGCATTACCTGTTCTGGTGCACCTTTGCTCACTCGGTACCAGTCTCCATTTGAGTCGATGTAAGTAATGGCAGTACGTTTGTCCACTGGATTGAAGGGAAGGAAATGCACCTCAGTGATTCCTGCTCTGGCCTGAAGGCACAATGAAAGAAACAATAACATTAAGTACAAAAGTACCAGAATACAATATGTTCGAAGTTAGAACAAGTGATCCCCTTCTCACAAACTACCACTTATGAGGAAAAATTCCATAGGAGCTCAAACATGATGTCATAACATGAGATTTCATCCCATTTAAAATTATTATATATTTCTTTAAGGATATACTGCCATTGCGGCCACATCAAGGAAGATGAAGACCTTAGAGGCCTTTAAGCTTCCTTGTGATCCCACTAAAGAATCAAAGGACATTGTTCCAAACAATGAAACAAGCATCAAGTGTTCAATCTTATTGGTCCTTGCAAACTATTGTAGAGTTAAGTTATAGAGTACCAATTGTTAGTTAGGCTTCTTTGCCACCACGGGATCATTGAACTCAATTGACTGCATTGTTGCAGCAAATTGAAATTATGATGCAATCAATTCCTCATATGATACAAGTTGTTCAGATCAATTTAAAACCAAGATTGAAGCTCACAAAATTTCTAGAAAATCTCAGCAGCAAGCCAGCAACCCAATGAGCAGGGACCAGATTTTTCTGCTTTCTTTTTTCAGTTTTTACCACTAATAGAACTCATAATTCATCCTCCATAAGCATGTCTCTGACATTACCTCTTTTGGATCGGCAAGCATCCCGACAATACAAGCATCAATAGCATCCTGGTTTTCTGTTCTTGAAGCTCTCGCACCAAGTAGAACAACAGTATCTTTCTCGATGTCCTTCACAAATACCTGGGCATTAATGAATGAATGAAGTACTTAGCATGCAGCAGAATTCAAGAGATAGAGAGATATAATGTATACTTGCTGTTTATATATCTTAACTTTTTAAGAAAAGCTGGTAAGCTGTTGATTATATATATATTCTACTTTTCCTTTCCTGCAATATCACGTGATTTCGTCTTTGTCCACGTTGGGGTATTCTAAGCAAAATAAAACTACTAACCTCAATAAGGTTTTTGTCCACTGTAAGCTTGTTAAGGGTGAGAGTCCCGGTTTTGTCACTGCAAAGGACATCCATCCCAGCCATCTCTTCAATAGCGGTCATCCTCTTGGTGATGGCACCTTGCTGCGATAGGCGATGGGATCCAATAGCCATTGTCACTGATAGCACAGTTGGCATGGCAATAGGAATGCCTCCAATGAGTAGAACCAGTAAATTGTCAATCCCGCTTCTATACTTGCGGTGCTGAATTGGGTACATCACCACTATCTCTATTATGATTCCAACAGCAATGGAGCAGATGCAGAAGTTGCCAATGGCTGTCAAGACCTGAACGTACCATGAACAACAAGAGAAATTAGAAATTCAGCACATGGACAGAAACTTAAATGGCCATTTTTTCACCCTCTGAATAGGCAAAGATTGGACAAAAAAAAAAAACATAGTTCAAGTAAATTGTCTACGTAGAGCTAGAAATTTACTTAGTTTTTGAAGTTATGTCAAGTTGAAAATTAAGTTCTCTAACAAGTTTGACATTGTCCTCTTAGCGTCAAATTTTGATTAGGGAATTTAATGAGATGTGAAATCAGTGAACATCGGTCAAAAGTTATTCTTGAGGGATTCATAGATATACTAGATGTTGAATTTTTTTATAGTACAAAACTACAATCATGAGACTGTAGTAATACTATACCATTTGGAAGTGGCCTATGTTGTTGGTGCTGTCAACAAGGTGGGCTGCTTTGCCGAAGAAGGTGTTGATGCCAGTGGCAATCACAACAGCCTCAATCTCACCTTGTTTACAAGTAGACCCCGAGTATACTTCCTCACCAGGACTCCTTGTTACTGGCAAAGACTCCCCAGTAAGGGCGGATTGGTCAATTTTGAGGGGGTCTCCTTCCAAGAGACGGGCATCCGCAGGTACAATGTCACCCAACTTAATGCTGATTATATCACCGGGAACCAGAATAGCTGCATCCTGTTCGGTCCATTTTCCATCCCTCAAAACCTAAACCATAAAATGTCAAGAAACTCATATCATAACTGTCTCATCATCATTTAGCTTGTTAAGCATATATAGAATATTGGTTTAAGTCCAGTTTTGTACCTTTGTTTTCGGAGCAAGGCCAGCCATTAGTGCTGCTGCAGCATTGCCTGCATTATTTTCTTCGTAAAAGCTTATGGTGGAGTTGATAAGAAGTAACACCACGATACCGACAAAATCTTGCCAGTCTGGAGGGTTTCCCTGAATTTGTATACTAGTGAAAACAAGAACCAGATACGCAGATAACACGGACTTGAGAGAGAAAAGAGATTTACCCCTCCATTCGCCAAAGCTATGGCCATGAGGGCAGCACATTCCATAACCCATGACAAAGGATTCCACATAAAGCCCAGAAACTTTAGAATCTTACTTTCCTGTTTCAGCATTGTGAAAATATCAGTTTTCCATAAAAGTAACGATAGTAGAAAGACATGGAAAGCAGTACTCAACTATGATTTGAGTGGAACTATACCTTTTTCTCCTCGAGCTTATTTGGGCCAAAGACCTCAAGCCTCTTCTGCCCTTCTTCATTACTTAGCCCCTCTTTCGTACACTTCAGCTCGTTGAATACTTCCTCTATGGGTATACGTTCCTGCACTCGCATAATATTGAAGTTTTACAATCAAAATTTCTATAGAGACCAATAAGATTGAAAAATCATACTGATTCTGGTTTAAAACCATCTTGATATAGCAGATAAGTTCCAGCACGAACTCTTTAAGTCCTAAACCGAGTCAACCGACTATGTCAATATGATGAATTAAGTAGCCTGAACATGACAATACAGTTCTAAGTTTATCATTTTCCTTTCGCTATTATAAAACATATAAAATGTAAACGCATCAGAGGGGATTGCACTCAAATTTAACCAAGCAATTAAAATTAACTCAACATACAAAAATCAAAACAGTATTTGCATTATGAAATATTTATCGAATTGATTTGCAGGTTGTGTTAGGGTCCAGGAAACAAACTAAACTAAAACATATTTTTGTGTAATACCGTGATATTAGGTGTGATCATCAATATTTAAATAACTGTAGTTACCGTACATCTTGCTAAATTTTGTACTAGTTTTCTACATTAAATAAACAAACCTTTTCAACCTGCATAATTTTAGATACAATCTTAAATATATCTTGAAATAGAAGAAAATTTTGTCAAATAATCTTAACCTCCACATCATTGCAATTTTTTTTCTTTAATTTTTTCTAAGAAAATACAGAAATATTTGAAATTGAAACAAGGTTTGGGGAATAATATTTTCCTACAGGGAAACATTAAAATTAGTACAATATAGTGCCATTACTTTGAACTTTCGACCCTTGATAATGTGTTTATGAAATTTTATAACAAAAACCCATGAGTTCAATACTACATCGCTAGATAATATCTCATGAAATCTTTTTAACAAGAATATTAAACTTAAAATTTTTCATTTAACATTTTATAATCGTACATCCATATATTATGTCCATCACGTGTTTCTAACCATAATAAAGTAATTTTACAAACTATTTTTTAAAACTAGATTGTTTTAAAAATAATTATCAAAGCAAGTTTGTTTCGAAATTGCAGTTCCATACCTCTGCAAAAAGAAACAGCATAAAAGTATTTTTTTTTTTTTGAAAGTATAACAAAATGTAATAATTTGAACCATACACAAAAAATGGCTGTCTGAAACTATAATTTTTTTTTAGCATAAAAAAATCACAAGTTTAACTTTTGTTAGTTTTCATGTAAAATGTGGAGTTTCAAATTGTGTTTTCTAAAACTTCTTTGTTTCCGTAAATAAGTTGGTGAAAATATAGCTCGTTTGAATCCTTTCGTAATAGCTTGTAAAATAACGTCATTAGTATCATATGATCATATCTCAATTCTCATCCATTACAATGCCTACATGTAATGTGTGTTTATATGTATATATATATATCCAATCTGCGTGTAGATCAACAAATACATAAATGAATTATCGCCAAATTATAGATAAAAAAAATTCAATCAAAGTATAGAAAAGCTACTCACGAGATCTACTTCCTCTTTCTTGATTCCGGCAAGACCGCCGCCTTTCTCCGCCATCTCTTTCTCTCTCTCTGCTTCTACGCACTCTTTGTTTAAATTATTTTATACTTCTGGTTAGAGTTTCAGAGGAAACGCAACAAACGCTGAGTAAAGCAT
>MKEJ01063312.1:0-26197 GCA_001753735.1 Embelia ribes
CTCTCTCTCTCTCTCTCTCGGTAGAAGTCTCCTTCCCTCCCATGGCGGCCTTGGGGCAACTGCTAACTCAAGCTCGCCGCTACTGCTTCACCAAATCCCATTCTTCTCATCTCTCTTCTTCCATCATCCTCCTTCAATCTACACCGTCCACGCCTCCACGTCATCCTTCACACAAACCGTTTTCTGATTCAGAAAAACAGGTAAATTTCATCAAATGGGTTTTTATTATCTATTTTCGAGCTCATTTGGAAACGGCTGTTCTGAAAAAATGGTTAATTTGTCAGTAAAGTTGATATGATGATTTTGGATTTTTTTTTAAAGTTCTTTTTTGATGATTGAGCCACTGTTTACTATCATTTAAATTTATATACATTGTTGATAATGGGTTTTTGCAAAATTGTTGTTAATTGCAAGTGATGATTTAAAATGAAATGGTACAACTCCATATATATTTTGAGCAATGCTAGTGCAACCAAAAACCCTATCCGAAACACTTACTCATACTATACTCAGAAATTAATTACAATACATTAAATATAGTACAACCCAAAATAGCAATTTTTTCGTGACATGTAGCGCCATGTCAGCGGGTAAGATTCGTGGGTAAGGATAAGCGGGTCGCAAAGCATATGCCACATAAGTTGAAACTATAGGTAAAAAATTCATCAGTGCTAAAGCTACAGATAAAAATTTTTAGACAAATGATTGTACCATCTATAAAAGTTACCCAATTCTCTTACAAGGTGTCAAGGAGAATTTTTGTATGTAATTGGTTTTTAGATATATTGCATTAATGACTCAACTAAGCTTCTCCTTGCCACGTCAGCAGGTAAGGGAATCAGGTTGAAGTTTCGGATGGATGTGACATTGCTCAAATTTTTAACACTTAAATTTGAAATATATAGTGGGGTTTTTTTTGAAAGATATGGTGGGGGGAGCTGAAGTCCTCTAGCCACCCTTTAGTTCCATACTTGTGCCGAACCATCTCAACCGTCAGTTCATCTTTTATTGAGAATTGACGACACATATTTTGATTAAGGCTTAGTGTATTGTTTTCAGTTTTGATAAGATTTTGAGGACTAAGGAGTGTGATTTGTTTAATTACATTGTTTTCTTATATTGCCAATTACTATGCATGAGTAGCTATTGCTTTCGATGCTTCGTATATTTCTTAGGACTGAAAGCCCTAATCTTTACGTTCTTTATCCCCTAATCAAAATTTTAATTCACAGTTTTTTCCTCACATATGGCTAGTTGATGTTCCTTCTATGTATGCAGAGTGGGTTTTCTTTTCTTGCTTGTCGAAGATTTTCGACATATACCGACACTCCCAAATCAGGTGATGGTGCCTTTCCCTCTGATTTGTTGTCTACGAAGAAAGTTGCTGCTCCAGAACATAAGCAAGGTATGGGAAAGTCTAATGACTTGATAGAGTTTCATTCCCAGCTACTGACATTCTAGTATATAGAAGAAAAAAAGATACCGAATTTAACTTTAGGAACTGGCTAGACTTCCTATGTGCTTATCTTGATTGGTGTATGATAAATTGTTGCTGTGATGTTTTATGTGCACTAAGATTGGCAGAGGAACCCCCTTTTTCCTTTATTTACTTGATAATTTCAGCTTGAAAAGAATTAAAGGACAAAGCTGCCAGGCTTCTTTAATTCTGATTCGGGTTCTTTAAGGGACTTAATTATCATAAAGAAAAGGCTTGTTCAAGGGACCCTATTGTTCGTTCCAACTATTTACACAAAATTTCATCCCTGGGACTGGGCTGCTATGGACTTTTCTTCCCTTGTTATAGCAATGACTTGTCTTTTCTTGCTTGTTCCAACTAATTCCTCCTATTGTTTGAACAATTTTATATGTGAAAACTAGCTAAGTTATTCCTTGCTCTATTTTAACTGCCTCTGCTTGATAATTTAGCTTATGATGAGTGAGTGTATAGCTTTTCGTGCCTTTTGGTTCATGATGTTGAATGTAGCATCGATTGGAGAACTGAATTAAAGTCAGTTTATATTTGCTTAGTTGTTGTAATACCTTTGCATTCCTCTCAAGTAATGTAATCCCAGTCTTCATTAAGAACTCTTGGTAATTGTTTCCTAGTTATCCCCTTCACTGATAATGGGTGCCATAAGCTGCGAAGGTTTGACATACATGATTCTATGTTTGTTTGGCTGATTTTATTATGAAATGGAGCAATTGCTTTCAGTGAATAAAATATTTTGTTATCTTATTCTGGTTCCTGCAACATAGGTGTGTACACATGGTAATGCAAGGTTTACAGTCTCTTTATTGTTAGGAATACTTTTCTAATATAGTGAACTGATGTCTTAGGAATCTATCAGGATTTGGTGATGCCTATTACAAATTTTCATTATGAAGACAAAGGTTTTATGGTTTTGGCTGGTGATGTATTTGACGTACCTATCAGGAAAGATATTGTCCATCGTGTTGTTCGATGGCAGCTTGCAAAGCGACAACAGGTAATTATGATAGGAGCCTGACGGTGAGAGGACAGTGTAGACACAAATATTTAACTCAGCTTTAAAATTTTGAATTAGTGGGTTCACTTTCCTTTCCCTTACCCCATGACAAACAAATATTGTTCTTCTAATTGTGCATAAGACTATTGGTTCTTTTAAAATCTCCGTGCAGGGAACACATTCAACAAAGACTTTAAGTGAGGTGAGTGGGACCGGAAGGAAACCATGGAACCAAAAGGGTACAGGCCGTGCAAGGCATGGAACGCTTCGTGGGCCACAGGTAGGCGTTTTTTCAATTTTTTCAGTGGGATGATCTGCTTTAGCATTACTTTGTTGTTTAACAGATGCATGCCTAAAACTAATATTAATAAAATTGAGGGGGCGTATGTAACAGTTTAGGGGAGGTGCCGCTATGCATGGCCCAAAGCCTCGAAGTCATGCTATCAAGCTAAACAAGAAGGTTAGGCGTTTAGGGCTTAAGATTGCATTATCAGCTCGTGCAGCAGAAGGAAAGGTGAGTCTCTCTCTTTATCTCTCTCGTCTCATTAGCATCATCTCTTATCATCACTAACAGACTCCATCGCAAAACTTTTACAGCTGATGATTTTTGATGATTTGGAGGTTCCAACTCATAAGACCAAGAACATTGTGAACTATGTCAAGCAATGGGAGGATGCAAAGAAATTTCTGCTGGTGGATGGTGGTCCAATCGATGAAAAGCTCAAGTTGGCTACCCAAAATCTTCACTATGTAAACATATTACCTTCGATTGTAAGTGAAGCTTACTTTGTCAATTTCCACCTGTTGATTTGCAACTTACCTTAGATGTGTCTTCAGTGTGGCTTAACTTGCGTATTAGTATAAAATCAACTGACCAAAATTTTCCCATTTAGATACATGTCTGGCTTCTGATTTTTTTGTTGGCGTTTGCTTTTTTTTTTTTCAGGGTTTAAACGTCTACAGCATTCTGCAACACGACACGTTAGTGATGTCGCGTGATGCGGTGAATAAAATTGTGGAGCGAATGCACACTCCAATTAATCGCTAAAGTTATGTGTTTGTAGCTTTGAGGCTGATATCCATCCAACTAGTGTTTCCCAATCATTTCATGGTTTGAGCAAGTTCATTTGAGATCATTTTATTTCCCCCAAAATTCGAATTACAAAGATGATATGGAAATTGAGGCATCATTGTAGAAATCTGATCTCTCTGTGTTCTGTTGGTTTAGTTTATTTTCCCCATTTGGTAATTTAGTTTTAGTTGCTAGCGCAGCCCCTTGTATAAGATTTTTCTTGATTATTTACAGTAAAAACCTCGTGAAAACACTAAGCGATTTTGAATATTCGTACTGTTGCCACAATCAAAATGGTGTGGTCTTATTCGATTGTAATTTATCAGATTTTTTTTACTTAAAAGTTGGATAGCATTTGGTTGCTCAACTTTTAAGTTTGAGCGTATTTATTGTTTTGGCCTAAATAAGTTTTAGATTTTATGTTGAATGCGAGTAACTCGTTTCTCAATTGGAAACAAGTTGACTTATTTGCTTAACAGCTACGACCAAACAAATCCTGTGAATGCATGGCAAGCTCGTAATGGAAAGTTAGTTAATAATGCATGTGTTATCATACACATGATAGCAACTACAAAGGCAAATGCAATGAAACCAATGGTGTTCAATATGACATGAAATTCTACTATTAGCTTCAATTGTAACCTAGTATTTGGCTAAACCAGCGCTTCAGAGTTCTCCCTTTATAGACAAGTGATCAAATATTGACCATCAACTTGTAACATCGGCGTCCAGTCCAGCAATCATCGTGCTCAAATGTTTGTCATGCCATGTGTTACATAAAAGGTAGCTCCAACGGTATAGGAAGCACAGCCACTACACTTTGTTACGTGAATACTTCACCTATCGACCGTAACAAAATAATTGAACCTGCAACCGACGAGGAAAAAAAAATAGAAAATGGCCAGCTTCAAAAATAGTACTAAAACCATCAATCCAATTCTAAATTGGAGCAGGAAAACAGTGGCTGAAAGCAAAATCCAATTGACCACCTAGTTTACATTTTAATACATGTAATTGTTCCAAAATTAAACCAAAAAACAAAAGATAAAAATATATAACAGCTAAAAATCGGGGAAAATTGCTCATCACGGAGAAACTATCTCAATTTACCAAAATCGAAATAGACTCCAGACTCTAATCGCGCCTGGTCCTCCTCCGAGGTGCAGCAGCGGCGGCATCAGTATCTTCTTTCTCATCCTGCTCTTCTTTCTTTTCACCGCTAGCTTCACCTTGGCTGTTAGACGTCTCAGCTGTTGACGTGGCACTGGTCGGTTTTGCCTGGAAATATCACAGCGTTTGCAAAATCGAATATATGTTACAAACCAAACCAAACGCTGAATCCGTCCAATTGTACGAACTCAAAACTAAGGACATTCAAGTATCTTTACCAAGGAGGGCAAGCAACTTACAGGCTTCTTCCCACCGAAGAGGATCTTGAAAAGGACTGAAAGGATCACAATTATGACGGAAACAATGACACCAATTGTGAGGTTTGGTTGTTTCTCTGCTTTCTCAATAAGATCCTGCATATATGAACCAAGCAAGACAATATATCATATATCAAACCATAATTGTAGGAAGTATCGCTGTATGTCTACAATCTATCAGTGGAAATATCTACTTACCAAAATTTGAGACTTTTGGGCACTCAAGAAAGGAATGTCGGCAATTTTGTAGAGAACATCAAACACAGTTTTCTGCAAACACCATGTGAGCCAAAATACATCAATAAAGAATCACATTACAAACTCAGCAAAACAAAACAACATAAGAATGGAACAAACAATTACCTGGACACCTTTGAGACCATCGGAAAGCCCAGAAGCAGCTTCCTCAGCCTTTTGCTTTTCCTTCTCAACTTCGAATTTCGGCTTCCAGGTCTTCACCCTGTATGACTCAGCAATCTTCTCGTCGCCAGCTATCAAGATGTTGTCAAACAAGATACCATCTTGCATGGTCCAGATCTCAATTCCGATAGCAGCAATAGGCTCAAAGTCGGGTCTATCGAGCTCGAAATAGTTAGGGTTAGCAATCTCCTGTGGCTTCCAAATACCCTTGTAGTTGGGGTTATCGATCATAGGGGCGTGCCATTTCCCCTTGTAGGCTGGGTTCCTCTTCATTGGCCTCTTCCACTCGCCACAACCAGGAGCAGCCTCACACTTAGGATTATCAATCTTAGGTGCCTCAAATTCACCATCTTCCTCATCATCCCAATCCTCTGGTTTAGTAGCCTCAGGGTCATCGATCTCTTCGGGCTCATCGTCTAACCACCCCTCAGGTTTCTCAGCTTCCTCATCGAGAATTTCCATGGGTGCATCCTCATCCCAATCCTCTGGTTTCACTGCTTCGGGATCAGGGATTTTCTCTCTCTCATCCCAATCCTCGGGCCTCTTATCATCAGGGTCGGGGATAGTCTTGGATGGGATAAGTGCTGGTTCAAAGTCCTCGCTAGAGAGAAAGTTAGCTTTCTTCTTCTCTTCGCCGTCAATAAGAATACGAACCTCATTGTTGGGCTTAAGAATGGCAGCGTAAACATGAGTTAGCTTGTCAGATGGGACCGAGGGTGGGTACTTGAGATGATGCTCAATATATTCTCCATTCTTTGGGTTCTTGTGCTTTAGAATGAAGTGGACCTTGTTTGTCGCCCCACATTTATCAGGGCCGAACATGATAGAGTAAGGAGATTCGTTGTCGAATTCCTTGGCGACCCATCCGGCCTCCTGAGGGCGGAGATATTTTAGATATGCACCACCGCACTCGAGCCCCTCCTGGAGGCGGGTTTCGAATTGAAGGACAATGGTTCCATCCTTGAAACTGACGGGCTCATCAAGCTCCTTAACTATTGCATACTTCTTGGCCTTCTCGCTCACAAGAAGCCCATAATCATCATGTCCCTTGCTCTTTGCGTGTTTCCACACACCTAATAACACATCACACCACGTATAAACAACTCCATGAAACCCACAATACCCTTAAATGTTTCGGCATATTAAAACTGTTGAAGCTGTGATATATACATCAGGTCCTTTAGAAATATTTAAAACGGATCGCATCCTCCCAAAACTAGGAAAAACCATTGCGAAAATTTCACAGGTATGGATGAATAAAAGATGATAATGACAGAGTACAAAAGAAACACCACATAAAAGATGCTCACGTGGATGATTTAGATATTTCAAAACCAGAATCTGAATTTGAAAATCAACAGAAACTCAGAAATTGCAATTTTAGTATGTTCTATATTAATGATGAGTAATCATAATGGGCATCATACAGGAATTCTGGGACCACTCTTTCCAGAGTAGGGCATTGAGGCAAGACAGAGACATTATAAACGAAGAATATCAAGAACAGGTATTCCCAACACAACCATTATTATTTTTTTTAGCTCATCAACTACCCACAAGGCCGATATATAATCCCAATAAAACTATATAGAGTGCAACAATTACAACTCCAATTTTTCCCTTAGCTGAAATTTCTATTGCTTCACACAATCCGGAAGAAGCCTCTATAAAGCCACTGCTACTACATTACTCAATGTATAACCGATAAGATTGAATATATGTGGTAAGCGAGAAGGAAACTGCATCTAACCTAAATGATTTGAAATATAATTACCAAACATGCAGACATATAATAAACTCACAGTTTTCCAAACAAGAACTCCATTTAAAGTGCCAAAAAATCTTCACATTGCTGATAGAGATATCTCACAAGCACATTTCCTAATAATAATTGAGGTGCACCCTAAGATATAGATACATATCCAAGTTAAAGCCTGGATTGTTGTTTGATGGTGTTTCTGTTTTGTAACATGTGATGTTCGATAAAAGCTAAAGCTCTTGCTTTTAAAAACCAACATCTGCTTTTTTAGGCTAAAATTCTGGCTTTTTTAAAACTGGTTTTTCTTTTTCAAATCATAATTAGGAGAATAAACTCAAATTCTAAATAAATGGATTCTTTAATCTTTTTGCCAAAAAAAATAAACCAAACACAATCCTACTCTCAAATCAACTTCTAAAATTTATCTACAAAAACACTAAACTATATCCGCATTGACAATCAACTTTTAAACGCAATTTAGAGAAGCAAATCTTGAAAACCACTAACATTTTTAAACTAATCTTAAATTTAGCCATTAGACTGCCCCGCCAACACGTGGCAACAACAACTATCAATTCAAACACCAAACACAGCTGAAATAGGTAATGCAGAAGTAGTTAACAGCACCCAAGCACATAGAAACGGAACAACAATATTAGCAGGGATGAACATATAAGTTTGCTAGAAGCCTATAGCTTTGAAATTTTCCAACGGGTATTTTTTAGTGTAAAAAATTTTAAAGCAGCTTTAGCACCCTATAAAACTTCCAACCTTTAGCCTCGATGAGTAATTTTATACGAGTTCAGCGCCCCCAATATCGTCCTCATATCCTAACCCTGGGTCCATCGTCCTCGATATTAACATCTTAACGAAACAGTCAATTGTACACAACAATATCTATCGATCAACAGTATATAATAAATTCATGTCCACATTTACAAACCTTGGTAATCTCCCTTCTCGGACACGATCCATTTCCCCTCAAACGACTCGTCAAACGACTCGTAAAAGATCTACAACATAGAAACACACAAAATAAAGATATAAACAATTACATACGCACATATATATATATATGTGTGTGTGTGTGTATGTGTATATATCTACGATTATAAAAATGAGATCTGTTACCGGATCGGTAGAAGCGCAGAGCTGAGAAGCGAACAAGGGGATCAAAATTAAAAGACTAAACTGTTGATAGAGCGTACGTTTAGCTTCTTCCATGAGTGAAGGGATCTGAGATCAAAATCAGTGATACATATATATATATATATATATATATATATGTACGTATATATATAGGGAGAACCGTAGGGGGAGATTGAGGAATTTATACATCAAAGTTGGAGTTGTTTCAGCCAATGGTATCGCGTGACACATGTCACGGCCCAATCAGAAAGGGCCACGTGGATAAAGTGCGTTGCTTTCGAAAAGATGCTATTACTCTTAATTGGGAAATGTACACTTTTGCCCCTCAATATTCTAAAACTCCTAAATGGCGCAATGGTGAAGATCTGGTTTTGGGCCGAAGAAATATGATTTAGCAATAAAAAATATTAAAATAAATTATGCAACTGCATTGTGCTATATTCTATTTCCATAATCTCTGAACTGTTATACTATTTTTAAGAGCATTAAATGTTTTATTTTATAAAAATTTATTTTTCATATTAAAAATTCATATATTTTAGAAACCGTTTACACCAATCTTTCTAAAAGTTTTGCTAAAAGCTACTAAAAATAATTATATATATTATGATAAAATATAAAAAAATTCCTTAATCTTAACCAATGATTTGAAGATTTGCTAAAAAAATATTATTTTTTAATAGAAATTTTATGAATAATAAATTTTTCCATTTCTGGATCGTGAGAAACTAAAAGGACTATTATGAGAAATTTTTCTTCTTCCAAACGAAAAATAAGAGGAGAAAATTCAGTTTTTAGAAACACGGTTGTGAAGGCTTTTAGGGGTCTTCGATCAATTTATTTTTGGGTGAATTGCAATGATGGTCCCCATTGTTTTGTATAAGATTTGTTTCGGTTCTCATATTTCAATTGAAGCATTTTTAGTGCCAAATTTTTAAAAAGTGACAGATTGTTTCCTCCAAATAATAAAAAAGTTGACGGATTTGGTCCGTTTCATAAAATTTTCCTGAATCCAGAATAAATATGAGTATTAGAAGGATTAACTTGGTCTGAAAAATACTACACGATAAAATTATGTGATTTTCATCAGTATGGATGGCTGTGTCATGATAATATACATATTATATTATAAATCCATATCACATTCTAGACTATCTTTTCAGAATCTCTAATCGGCTAGCTAAATATTATTTTTTAGCTATTTTGGTGAGTCAATCTCAAAAAGTTGGCTCCAACCCATTATCTATTTGGTTATCTATTTTGTCTCTCCTCTTTCTCACTCATCAATTTTAGCTATCCCTCTCTCACATCAAAGCTCTCTCCCTCCAATTTGAGCTACCGTTGTAAATATGACCATTATAAATATGATTATTGTAAATATAGCGGTTGTAAAATTTAACATTTAAATTTGATGACGTCGTATGACATGTCATCATTATAACACTTACGTGTTATGCCACATCGCATTTTTGAATTATATTATTGAAAATTAGTTGAAATACTTAACTAAAATAGAAAACGTGGTTTGAAAGGATTTTAAAAAGTTGTTAACTAAAGTAATCAATTAAATATTTAAATATATTTTGAATAATTATTTTGTTGTAATGAGTTAGAAATGCTATAATATGTTTGGTCTTGAGTCTAATTCACGCTAAATTGAATCGTACTCAAACTACGAGGACCACTAGTGTAACTCACCCTAAATCAAACTCCAAAACGAAAAGGAGAAAACGTGAAGAGAGAAAGAAGAGAGAGAGAGAGAGAGAGAGAGAGAGAAGGACGAAGAAGAGGAATAAAGATCAAATCGACCAACAAAAGCGAGTATACATACATACAAAAGCTGTAGCCTGTAGCTCAATCATTACATAAATATATATATATGTATAGAGATATATACGTATCACATAACCTTCACTAAAATCTCCAAATCCCTCATCTCCTCCCTCTCATTTCCTCTCTCTCCTCCGATTGCAAACCCTAGCTGAATTTCAACCAGATCTGATTTTCAAAACCCAAAAGCTCGAATCAAAACCCGAACAATGGACGATTTCAGCAATCTCGCTCGAGATTTCGGGTTGAGGCCGCAGGGCAAGGCGGCGCCCATGTCCCAATCCCGAGCGGCACCCGCCACCCGATCGGACAGCGGAGATCGGTCCACGTCACCGTTCTCCGATTTCGACTACGATTCCATTTTTAAAACCTCATCAACATCTGAGAACAACAACAATAGTAGTAGCAGTATCAATAGGCCGCCTTCGCCAGTGTACGATAAGCCAGTGTACGACGAGGACATTTTCGATGGGTTGCCCGGGGTGAAGAGCAAGTCGACTTCGTCTCAGGTTAGCTACGAAGAAAACATTTTTGCGACAATGTCGAATCAGAAGCAGGAGAATCGGTATCAGGATCATAGTGCGGCGTTCGATGATCTTATCGGGAATTTGGGGCGGAGCGAGAAATTAGAATCGAAGAGCAATATGAGCTCGAAAGGATTCGAAGATCTGTTACCTGGGTTTGGCTCTACGAGTCCCCAATTGAGTAGCAGGTGCTTAAAATTTTTTGTTTCTCAATTTTGCAGCTTTACATGATCAAAGGTTGTAGTGATTCTATTTTAATGCGTTGGCAGTTGGCATTTTGTTGGTGCTTATTGCATTTACGTGTTAGGGCACTCGCATCGGGTTACTATTTTCATCCCTAAATTTTAGTCTCTGTAACTTAAACTTTAAATTAGAGGGTGAGATCGTGTTCTATGCGCTACTGGTAAATTCTCTAAAATGTAGAATAGTCAGCATTAGTGTCAGTGCCCTTATGCTACGATGTCGCATTTGATTGAATTTTCTGAAAATTCTCTAGGTGGTATCAGTAATTTATGAGTTGGAGCCCTTGATTAAGCTGCAATAGACATTCTTCACTATGTTTACATGTATATTTGTATATACTAATGTGCTTTATTTGGTTGGTACATACAAACTATTCTCGTGTTTAACTGTTGGCATACCCATTTAATGATCTCTGCTTGTCTTAAGATTTAACTGTGTGGATAAGATTAGAGAAGTAGGAGCTGCTGATTTATCTCAATTGCTAGATCTCAAATATGTTAGAGATAATTTCTGCTTTCGATTAGAGTTTGTATCACTTTTATGAGTACTGATCACTGAATCACTGACATTACTACGTTGTAGAAACTATGCCCTTTTTGAAGGTTTAGTGAAGCCATATGAAAATTTATTTCACAGGTCAGGGTCAGAGTCTCGTCAGTCACAAAAGAACAGTGTTAATTTAAATAAACCAACTTCTTCCGTTGCCGACGACCCTTTTGTTGTTTTAGAATCAACTTCAGCCACTGGAAATTCGTCTTCCAAGGTGTTCTCAGATCCACTTGATGAGATTGGTAAGATTGGTAACTCTGCGAACACAAAAGTGAATGGTTCATCTGCTGGTGGTGTCGTATTTGATGATATTGATCCACTTGATGGTTTTGGAAAATCTGCTCCTGCATTTTCCTCTGAGATAGATAAAGAGGGGGCTTCTTCAAGGGCAGGATCAAGTGACGATAAAACCCAATCTACATTTAGAACTGAACCAATTGGAAAATCGTCATTTAGGGATTTGACGAGTCAATCTCAAAAGATTTCTAATGACAATTTCCAGGAACTTCGTGAAACCATGTTTGACATTCCAAGTATCTCAACAGGTTCTCGTAAGTTCGCTGGCCAAATGGCTTCCCCCTCCTATGTAAATGTTGAGTTTAATGAGACGAATTCCCTTGCGGAGATCTCCCCAGGATCAGATGAACATCTGGACTCATCTGATGATGCATGGCTTACCGTTTCTGAGATTCCTCTTTTTACTCAACCTACGAGTGCTTTGCCTCCTTCTAGACCCCCTCCTCCAATGCCAAATGGAAGAAATGAGGGCAATGAGTTTTCTTCTTCCCGGAGCTACTCCCAATATTCTCAAAGTCCTAAGCTTTCCCATCCTACTGTGAAGAGCCATATCTCGTCCCCGTTAGATGAACTTGGGAATTTTGCCATGGGTGGGACCAGACATAATAATGGTGTGTACACTGATACTCATGGTACTGAAGAATTGGATGCAAATTCCTCTGCTGCTGCATCAGCAGCTGCTATGAAGGAAGCTATGGATAGAGCTGAGGCGAAATTTAGGCATGCTAAAGAAGCAAGGGAAAGAGAATATGCAAAGACGGCCAGAAATAGAGAACCTTTGCAGGTAGAAAAGGATGAGCAGGTTATGCCAGATGAATTAGAGAGAAAGTACAGAGAAAACGAAGAGAGATTGGAACGTGAACAGCGACAAAGGGATGAGGAAGATGAGCGCAATAGACTTGAGAGGGAGAGAGAGAGAGCAAGGGAGGAAAGAGAAAAGGCAAGACAAGCAGTAGAAAGGGCTACCAGGGAAGCACGTGGGCGAGCAGCCATTGAGGCCCGTGAGAGAGCTGCCGCTGAAACACGCAAAAAATCTGAAAGAGCTGCTGTTGAGAGGGCACAAGCGGAAGCTCGGGTACGTGCTGAAAGAGCTGCAGTTCAGAGAGCGCAAGCCGAAGCTCGTGAAAGGGCAGCTGCTGAAGCTAAGGAAAAGGCGGAAAAAGTTGCTGCTGAAGCTAGGGAGAGGGCAAATGCTGAAGCAAGGGACAAAGCTGCTGCTAATGCTAGAGCCGAAGCTGAAGCTCGGCGTAGAGCAGAACGGGCTGCTGTAGACAGGGTTGCTGCAGAGGCTCGAGAAAGGGCTGCTTTTGCTGCTGCTGCTGTGAGGTTGAATCAGCAAAAGAATGAAAATGCAAATATGAACCAGCAACAAAGGAATGACAACGATCTTGAGTCATTTTTCAGCATGAATTCTAGACCGAGCAGTGCACCAAGACCAAGGGCAAATTCTTCTGTGAGTACCTGATATCTTTTTGAACTTTAATGCAATTGCATTGTGGAAAGCTGTCTTATTCATGTTGTGTGGTTTATTACTCAATCTCAGGACCCTACAGTAGACCCTTTATTTCAGAGTAATGTTGGATCTCAAGAGACTAAGAGGACATCTTCTGTTAATACATCATCAAACATGAGGAAAGTATCTTCTGCTACCAACTTTGTCGATGATCTCAGTTCTATTTTTGGAGGTGGAATATCGTTTCCAATTACATCTCCTCTTTATTGGACTTCCTTTTTTTACAGTCATCTGATTTACGGAAATGTTTTTGTTTCCAAAAAGGTTCTGCTTCATCTGGGGATTTCCAGGAAGTTGAAGGAGAAACTGAGGAACGGAGAAGGGCTAGATTAGATCGCCATCAGAGGACACAGGAGCGTGCGGTATGGCTCTCTCCCTTAATAATCTGATTTGTTTTTCTCTCCCTTTTGCTCTTATCTCCATATGTTTGGTGAAAGTCAAAGCTGCTATGCCCTTGAAACAGTTTGCTAACTTATTTTTGCCAATCTGAGGAATGGTCGATCTGCATTGAGGCCGTGATCTTATCCTATGTATGTATCTTATACACCAGTTTATCCTTCCTTTTTCTAATTTTAAATTTGTTTTTTAGGCCAAAGCACTTGCTGAAAAGAATCAGCGGGACCTTCAAAGTCAGAGAGAACAAGAAGAAAGACATGTATGTGCCTTATGCATCTTGTTACTACTTCTATTTCTATATGTATCATGCATGTCCCTTGCCATTCTTTTTCTTAGTATGCTTGATCTACTGTTTTTATCAGGCCCTCTTCATTCCAGAAAAAAGTATTTTTAAGAGGCCTCTCATTTTTCTAAAATAAGCCTTCCTGAGACTGAAAGGATAATGTACCAATATGTTATGATGATTTATCTTTCCCTCGCTTCTTTCCCCTCCTAATATGGAAATGTAAATTGTTAATTTTGGAAGAAAAATGGAAGCATCCAAAAAGCTAGTAAAACTTATCATGCGCCAGGTCAATGTTTTCTGCACACTGCTTCTAAGGCTTGTTTGCTATTTTCAATTGGATTCCATCCATATGTTTAATCTTAGGTTCTTAGAGCTCACAAAGTTGAGATGCTTGATAGGGAGCCATAATAATTTATGAGATATTTCCTGTGGTCAAATAGGATTTGCTTGGCACGGTTTTTTAAAAATCTGATTTTTGGGTTCTTTTTTATTTCAGAGGATTTCCGAATCGTTAGATATCGAGGTCAAGCGCTGGGCTGCTGGGAAAGAGGGAAATCTGCGGGCACTGCTATCAACATTGCAATATGTACGCCTGATAGATACCCCTTTGAGTGTATTGCATGAAATTTTTAAATTTACTGTGCTCCTATTTATTTAAATTATGTCATTTCCTGAGTGTATAGCCCTTGCTTGTCGGTGTGACTTGAGCTGCTTTATTTTGTTTTGTTTTCTTTCTGTTTCTGGTTCTCCTTTTCATTTTGTTCTGTTCCTTTATTGTTCACATGTATTTCTAAGTATGGGCTTTATGTGTGCCTGTATAGTTAGTGTTGCCTGAGTAATACGATCTGTTGGTTTTAGTGCCTGCCTTATGCTAATTGTGATGATTTGACAAAGGGCTTATGTCAATTCTCCACGTTTATTACCACTTTTATAGGTTATATATATCATACTTAGTTGTTGTCAGTGATTTCCTTTCAGAAACTTTAATGTCTCTATTTGCATTTGAGAGTCAACAAGAGCTTTTTCTTTCAGTTTCATTTTACTACAGTGATACAAATGTAATTTTTTTTTATTGGTTGATCACCAGGTGCAATGGCCTGAATGTGGTTGGACGCCCGTTTCTTTGACTGATTTGATTACTGGTGCTTCAGTCAAAAAGGTTTATAGAAAGGCAACTTTGTGCATTCATCCCGATAAGGTCCAGCAAAAAGGTGCCAATCTTCAGCAGAAATATATTGCCGAAAAGGTGTTTGACCTACTTAAGGTATTTTTGTAATGCATGTCTACATACTTCCTACCGGTTTATCTTCAATCTTGTACTTTGTAGTGCTTTCTGTTGAAGTGGATACTAAAGAAAGGCCTGTAAATTCTGAATGGTTTTTGGAGAAATTTTCTGTTCATTAATTGCCAGGCATCACTTTTGAATGGTACCTCTGGAAGGATTTGCAACATTGTTTGTCCTATACTCCTCTTGACCTCTTTTTCATCTTCACATTGTGAAGTTATACTGTAATCATTTTCTTGGAAA
Source organism: Embelia ribes (assembly GCA_001753735.1). Classification (NCBI taxonomy): domain Eukaryota; kingdom Viridiplantae; phylum Streptophyta; class Magnoliopsida; order Ericales; family Primulaceae; genus Embelia; species Embelia ribes. The sequence goes on from MKEJ01063312.1 coordinate 15,480, forward strand.
AAGATTACATACTATGGCTTAACAAACCATTGAATGCCATGAAGGGCCTCAATTTAGAATTTTCCCAAATCGGGATTGGAACATTGAGGATGGATACCCACTGTATCTAGTGATACAGAAGATAGTTTTTAGGATAAATTAGTTAGCACTAATTGTTATTATTGTCACCATCATCATCGTTATTATTGTTTCTCTGTTCACAAATAATAGCCCCACTTTCCTTTTTGGGTTGTCCAAAAATTATAGCGCACTTTCTATTTGGAATGGGCAAACATTACAAAATTCTGCGAGTTACCACCATTGTCCCATTATAATTTCAAGCGATGAGAATATACACAAGTTGATAGGGGTATTTTTGACATTTTATATTCTTTTCAAATTGTGAAATTTGCTAAAACTAAGTGCCTATTAAAAGGGAGCTATTATTTGTTCATGGAGGGAGTACCATTGTTTTTTGAGTAATACAAATACGATGTCTTTGAATTAATGTGCGGGGTTTAAGCTTTGTTTGTAACTCAAATGTGTATTTCGACACAATCTTATGGATTAGCTTCTGTCATGCTTTTGTAACTTTATTTTGATCTACGTCTCTCCCTCCGTCTCTCTCCATGAGCTGTTGCTAAGATTAGTGTGTTTAACTTGCTCTAGTTTTGGTTTTTGATTGATATATAGGAGGCCTGGAACAAATTTAATTCGGAGGAGCTCTTCTGAGGTCCTATTTTACCGTTGTCCGAAGTTTCTTGGTGGAGAAGTTTACCATTCTGAGGGAAAAATATTCTTGAATATTACGGCAGATTATTTTGGTTATGAGTTGCTGCTATCGCCTTTGGGTTTAACTCTGCGCTAATCCGTGGAAGCATCCATCGGCTCTGAGATACCTGGTAAGAGTAAGCATGCTTCTGCTTTTGTAAATCGATAACAATGCTGCATGTAGGACTGGTCCGTGTAGAGTAAAATACGGCCTGTGCACATCTTTTCTCAAATTTATAATCACCCATCCCATGTAGATGAGTTAGGTTTTTGCCCATCTTTCCTTTTTCTTTTCCCTTTCTGTTTTTGATTTTTCTTTCTATTTTTTTTGTCTGTGTCGCACATGATTTCATGGGTGAATACTTGTCTTGATTGATGCAAGGAAAGCCTCGAGATGAGCTACCGTATTTGTATTGTGTGGAGAATCACTTGTACTATTGTTGAAAATATTGAAATGAGCAAGTGTATTTGTATTAAGCTGCGTCTTTTTATTCATAGATGTCTCGCCTATTCACATGTATGTATTCTGGACATCGGGTTTTGGTTTGAAAATTTGACAGAATTTCTGTGAAGTTCCTTTTCTTTTAGCTTTTCGCGTATGTAATTGGATGTACATATCATATATTTGTGTTGATAAATAAGCTGTGTATATTATATGCACTGCTGGCAATTCTGAAATTTCTTTCTTCAGTTACTAGTGTGTACTTTCTTGGTACAAGATACTAGTGTACTAATTTCAGCTTTTTGCTTAAATCACTCTGCACTTGACATTAAAGTGACTCCATATTCCTTGAGTTGCTTTTCCAAACGGGTGGTGTCTGACTCCAAAAAAATGAAGTTGCGGTGGGAGGCAAGATAAATTACAAAAATATTCTTACAATTTTTTATTATAAGATTTTGTTTATGAGACCTGTATTTTACCTTCCACCTAAGTCTATTTTTTTTTTAGTGAAGACACCACCCTCCCTTTCCAAACTCATCTGTAGAAATTGCTGGAGTCTTTCGGGAAAATTCTTCATGATTAACATTTTTCGATATTAATGGTACCGACCTATTTTATGAACTGTCAAATATCGATCGTCCGATGGTACATGAGGGTGAACAATGATTTAGTGTCCCTGGCAATGGAGGGTCACTGTATGAACGGTCAAATATTGATCGTCCCATGGTACATGAGGTTGAACAATGGTTTAGTGTCCCTGACAATGGAGGGTCACTGTAGATGACAAGGGATAAGATGTAAAATTTTCTAAATCCCAACGTGTATAATGTATCAACTGTTTTCTCTTTTGTCTCGGAAAAAGAAAATGAAAAGTTCAATAATTCGGAAGATACAACACATGAAGAGAAATTGGGTTAAGAAGCAACTGAAAGTCCAAGCTGTTGTAAGAGCCGAAGAGATCCCTCCAAAAATTCGAGTGGGAAAAGATAATTTGATTTGGATTGAATTAGATATCAACAATTACATACATGGTCGGACAGAAGCTGTATCATCATTATGAAGCCAAAAATTCTTGCTTGTATCATCTGTTTTAATTAGTCGTTCCAAACAGGAATGATTCCTTGAGCTGCTAAACGCTTTTCGACCCAGAAAACAACATGTTTTGCAGTTATTTTCTTCTCATCAACCAGAAAAGGCTCGACGGTGCTTGCTTCTAACCCATATGAGGAAAGGGAAAACCCCTTTGGTCCTGTAAATGACAACACAAATGATTTTAGTTACGCATAAAGATCAACAATATGTACACCGAAATTATACATATTTATGTTCAAAACATGAGTCCATTCATAATGAAACACGAGGCTTAACACTATGATTTATGATTCTTCGCCCTTGATTATATGAACTGATAATTGCCTTTATATTTTCTTTTTGTGTACATGCATTTTGTCCAAATAATATTCTCGCGTATGTTAATACCCAAGCAAACGGGCAGAGTTTCAAGTTTCGACATATGACTTGCCTGTAAGAACTCCATCAGGGAAGAAAGCCCAAAACGAGTAAGGATTACCCTTCTTCAAAAAGAAACCTTCTAGCTGTTGGGAAATCGTAAATAGCAACAATTAGACCTTTCGGAATTTCCAAGAGTAAAACAAGTTATTTGTTGCAGATATAAGAACAATGGTTTTGAAATGGGAACGAAAGACTAACTTTGTTGTCTGCAAAAGATAGCTCGAGCTCGGAGATGTCATCTTGAGATTCTAGAGTTGATTTCAGTGAAGGGATCACTTCCTCTTCCATTAGCTCCTGCAGGGGCTTGGCTGGAGCTTTTGGCTTAGGCTTTGGTTTGGCTGGAGTAGCTTCTGCTTTAGCCGGAGTTGGTTCCTTCTCTTTCGTTTCTGTAGCAACTGATTTCAAAAAGTGTGCAAAACATGACCGAAAAGGTGTTACTGGTAACTGTTTTGTCAAAATGTTGAGGAGCCATGAAATGGCACATTTCAAGCGAAAATGAAGGCCTACCAGGTGTAGATGATTCTTGCACGGTAGAGCAGGCAATTTTTTGGCGAAAAGTGACTAATTTTCCAATCGTCTGCAAGACCATAAACATTATGCATCAAGTGTCTTCGGGTAAATGAAGTTAGCATATAGTTTGTAAGGGATATGAATCTCTCTAAATTGGTTAAGAAAAAGACCTCAGAGAGAAATTTGGTCACTCATATATGCAAAAACTCATCTTCCTTTATGAAGGATTTGGATTTGAAAATCTAAGTCAAATCTACAATTTTATTATTGCTTCCAAAAGATGGAAACACCAAGCAATGTAGAACAATTCACTTAACTTAGTTACACTTCATTCTCCATAAACCTTTCTTTATTCAAGCTCAACATATGTCTGTCATCCGAGCTCGTTGCAACGGATAGAAACTAAATTCAAGAGTTAAATCCAAATTCTTGTGGCGGCTTGACTTCTCTTCTCTTGAACTCAGAATTTATTTGCGATATACATTTTTCTTTTGATTCTCATTTTATTAGCTACTACTAGCCTACAAAGGGAAGGGGGATCCTCTACACTTACATTTGTATCGCATGCATAGTTCATATGTGTCGTGGGGACGTGGAACTGTTACTCTACACATAATTTTTTTATGGATGGTTCAGATGCGTCGGGTGTATGTATATTATTGATACATACATGCCAGTTTAGGATTACATTTTCTATTCTTTTTAATGGTAACTTGTGGTATTTGGCAACCATTAAAATTCATGTTTAAATTTTTTCAAACTTATTTACCAAATACTAAGATTACACGTAGTTTTACATATAACTTCTAAAAACAATTTTGAGAATCGAAAATAAGCACAAAGTGATAGTAATAATTAGTACCAGTGTTGTAAAAGTGGAGGTGGTGGCTTTGCGGCGGAAATAAGAAGAGGAGGGAAAACTGGAGACTGCTACCGATCCTCCACCTGTTGTCGCCATTCTGGATAGAGAGAGAGAGAGACAGAGAGAGCTAACTTAGCCACAACCAACACGTGTTGCCAGATGGTGGGAGCATAGCAGTTGAGAACATAAATTACAAAGCAATATTGATGAGAGACAATTACACTTTTCCCCCATGAGGTTTCTAAATTTTTCAAATGATCCCTTGAGGTATGGAAATTGAAAGTTTACCCCCATATCTCAACTCAAGTTTGGTTTTCATATCAAAAGACAATACTACCCTTGATTTCTAAGCTTGTCTTTAGTGCAATTCTATTTACGCCACAAAAATGGCAAAATGCACCACTTTATTTCGGGTACGACGTTATCAAAAACAGTTTTACTACACGGGCACCACAAGCAAAATTATTAATTGTTTTTTCTCCATTGGCACTACAAAAATATTTAAAGGCATTACAATGGCAATTACTAAATATTCATTTCCTTCCAATCACTGTCTTCGTCTTCAACACTCTTCATCTTCAACAATCGTCGTCATCTTCTTTATCTTCTTCTTATCTATTCATCTTCAATCATTTAATGTTCATTCTTTAACACTCTTATTCCAAGCATTTTTTTCATTTTCTAACTTATTTATCTTTTACAATTTTCTTTTTATTCTCCCAATCTATACTTCTTCTTGTACACAAAATTCAAATACTTATTTTCAATCCAACTAATATATTCAAATATTTTAAAAAATATTTGTATTTTATCGCTATTGGAACATATTTGATGAGCATAATGTCTTTAGAGACATTCGAGATCCTGTGTTTCGAATGTAGACCACAAGCACATTGATATATGCAATGTTATCAGGACCTACATTAGGATAACAAATGCCTTTAAAGACATTCAAAAACTTGTTTTTCAAATGTCGGTCATAAGCAACATGGATCTACATTCAAAAACTTGGTTATCAAATGTTTTTGGAGACTACAGCATGCGGTGGGGGTGGCAGTCGTGATGGCGTATGGTGGCGGTCACGACGGTCACAGTGGTTGTGCAAAAAGAAAGAGATGTAGAGAGAGAGCCTGCGATTGCAAAATGAAACAAATTAAGAAGTTATGCTTGTCATATAATGAACAATTATGTAACTTTCTCATTTTTTTAAGGAATAATTAAATAGTGGTGTAAATAGCATTTTTTGGTGATGAAAATAGCAATAATTTAAATAATTTTTAAGTTGTACCTTTAGTTATTTTCGTAGTGTAAATAAAATTTTTCTATCTTTCTTAGTCTTGAATTATATATAAAAGACTGAAATAATACCTTACATTCATGGAAAATATATTATATTTATGTATATTTATATGCCGTAATTTTTTTAACAAGTTTTAATAAAAGAATAAAAATAAAAATAACGTTACTTCATCTAATCATCATATATCACTCTCTAAATCTTACTTTTGCAGCCAAAATGGGATGATTATTGCCCATTCTATTGAAAAAAAAAAGTTAATAGCATTTCCTGAATATAAATTAATATTAGTTTTGGGGCTAAATTGGTCATTAAATTTATTATATGTAAAATTTACAAGATAATGGGTGTTAAAGTAAAGGGTATTTTTATAATTATATAAGTTATTTTACGAAAATTAGTGTACTTTAACTTTGCCCGTAAACTTTGAGGGCGAAGTGTGATGGGAAATAAATCTTATGTAAGTAAAGTGTAATTTTAAAAACCTTAGGTGTTGATATAATATTTAGAAACTTCATGGGGCAAAGTGGTTCATTTGTTGGATTATTCTCTTATATCTCAGACATAATGTCGACATTCATTGACAATTTCATCCCAACATAATTGGAGAATATAATATTTTTTTTATTGTTTTGAACTAATTTGGAATTATAACTTAATTTGCAATTTTAAAATTATAGCTTCGAGCAATGAGGTCAACGCATTAGTACCAGCGTAGCTAAATTGAGTAGTTAAACGTTAATTGTATTCTAAAACTTTACTCTTAGCATTGTAACTATTTTCAATAATTAAATAATAAAATAAAAATATTTAGTTAAAATTTTATTAAAATATATATCGGAAGAAAACCCAATTGAATAAAGTTCGAAGAAAATCCATGTTATAATACAAATCAGGGAAATTTTACCATTATAATCTTTTTTATATTGATCGGAAAGAAACCCTGTTTCAATTAAAAGTACTTGGAGATAATATTTCGTTCAAATCCAACGGTGAAAAAATATACTTTTAAGTTTGAGAAAATTTGGAAATATATACTTTTTTATATTAAGAATATTAAAAACTAATTACTATACATTTTTTAATAAAAATATCAAACTTTAATTTTTACAAAAATATACTTTTATGCCTTAAAAGTATAAGTTTATACTTTTTAGATGCACAAAACACACATTTTTACCTTTAAGTAAATAAAATAAAAATATTTACTTTTGTTTATTACCAAACAAGGCCATTTATATGAATAAAAATATTAGATACTCAGCTATAATTAGGGATAGCAATTAGGTTAGGTTGTTTAGTTCAACCCACAATAAATCTAATCCAAATGTATATGATTTGGTTTGAATTGGGTTGAAAATAAAAATGGTTTGGATTTGGGTTAAAATCTAAATCCACCAATTAAATTGTGAGTTTGTGTTTGGGTTGGATTAGTTTTGAGTTGTGTTGGTTTTGGTTTAAGGTTGTATTAAGAGTAGTTAATTTGGAAGGCTCTATCCAGTTACCTTTTTCTCATTCTACTCTAGATTTTATAACACATACAAATAATTTTATTTTTTTAAACTCAAAGTATGCCTAAAAATTAAAGGTTTTATTTATCTTATACGCAAATTAATGTCCAATTTACTGCAATATTAGTTATTTAAGTTACTGAAAATATGACATTAGTAGAAGGGATCCAAAATTTTGTATTTTATTAAATAAACAAATAGTGATTATATATATGGATTCTAAATATAAATTTGAGTCATAATTCCATATATGAGAATTGTGGAACATGCATATATTATAGTTGGGAAAAAAATTTATTTGGGAGAAAAAATAAATAAATAAATTCAAATTAATTTTATAGAAATGTAAATTATATATATTTTAGGTTGAATTGGGTTGGGTCAAGTTTACATTAATTTGAGTTGTGCGTTGGGTTAGGTGTAAGTTGGAAATATGTCAGTCACGTTTGATTTGGGTTTAGAGTTGTTTGAGTTTTGATTAAGTTTGGATTAATTGATTGTGTCTTAGTTTTGATTAAGATCCCCTTCATTTCAATTTATTTAAAAGACACCTAAATTTTATAATAGTTACTAATCTGACCATATTGACTCGAAACATAAAGACTGGTGTATGAATATTGTTAGTAAATTTTGTATTTTTGCCACTTTAAGTTAAGGAATTTATTTTTCTAAAGTTTCAAGAAAGAATTTTCTTGTAATTCCATCCAAATTAGTTTGCCTTAAGATGGCTATTATTAAAATCTAGAGGAAGATTTTCCATATAAAATTCTATACATGCTTTGTATCAATTTTCTTTAATTTATACACACAATTTTTATTTTGATATATTTTTACATAAATCAGATCAAAATTCTGCCTTCTCCCCTGCTAATTAAAATGCAAATTCAATTATGACTTGAATATGAAATGTAGTTTTAATTAAAACTTTAGGGACCAAATAGTTTTTTTTTTTCTTTTCAAAAAAGAACTATAAGGGGACCGTCTAGTAATTCATCCACATAAAAAGGAATAATAATAATAAACAAATAAGTAAATAATCAGAAACTGCACAATCATCTGGGTTAGGGTTTTGCGCGCGAACCAGCCCTAGGGTTTCTGAGAGAGAGAGAGAGAGAGATGGGGCGGTACAGAAGCCGGAGCCGGAGCTACAGCCCACGGCGGAGCAAGAGATACGACGACCCACGCGAGTCCAGGTCACGTAGAGAGAGAAGAAGGTCCCCTCCCCCTTGCGGTCTCCTGGTTCGCAACATCTCTCTCGATGCTAGGTCTTCCCCCGTTCTTTGTCCTTCATTTGTTGCTGCATATATACATGTATATATATACATATATATGTTTGTATGTGTTGGGTTTGTAATAAAATTCGTAATTACCCAGTAAGATGATGGGACGGAGCTATGTAGGGACAAAGGGGGTTTACATTCGGCACTTAATTTTAGAAAACCAACATGCTATACTATGTTTTAGTATAAATTTAATTATGCTAGGTCTTCCCCCCTCACCCTTTCTTTATCCTTGCCTTGTTACTGCATATGCATATATGTGTGTGTGTTGAGTTTGTAATAAAATTCTTAATTACCCAATAAGCAGGACTGAGTTATTCAGGGAGAAAGGGGGGTTTACAGCGCCCACATGATAACAGAAAACCGACCCGATATACTATGTTTTAGTATAAAATTATTTTATATGTGGTTTTAGTACCTTCCGAATATGTGGGTTTAGTCCCCTTTCTCCCCCTTTCTTTGTCCCTGATTTGTTACTGCTTACATACATGTTTATATGTTTGGGGTTTGTAATAAAATTCTTAATTACCCAATAAGCAGGGACTGAGCCATGCAGGGAGAAAGGGGACTTGCATATTCACCTGTGGTGCTAAAGTTTTCGATACTTTCTGTTCTCTTGATACTTAAATTGATGGCCTCACACTTTGCAGAAAAAGATGCAACTTCTCTTCGAATAATTTTACCAAATTACTCCGTGTTGAAAAGGTTGTGATAAACGGGAACTTTGGAACACCCTACTTACCATTTACAAGCTTTATTTATTCTTTATCTGCAGCATGCGCATAAAAACATTTTCTAGAGACTGATGTTAAAGGTCATGCTTAAAGATATGTGCAAGATGATTATTTTGTTTTTTTTTCTTTATTTTGATCTTAAACATTTTATGCATGATGTTGCCATTCTCTTAAGGAATTTTATTATTGTATGTGACATGTTTGTTGATTTAATTTTCAGGCCAGAAGATCTTAAAGTTCCATTTGAGAAATTCGGACCCATAAGGGATGTCTATTTGCCTAAGAATTATTATACTGGGTACGCTTTTTTCACAAGTTGCACATACTGTTATGGATGTTGGACAAATTTTAGGACGGTTGTAGAAGGCTTGATTCAATCAGATGAAAATTTTCCAAAATATAGAGATTTTCATGGACCTAGAGATCGAGGTGGAATGTTACTGTGTCGCATGTCTCTGAATTTACAGTCTTAACATTTTCTTGAACATGGCTTACTATATTTGGTCATCTCAATTTTTAGGGAACCTCGTGGTTTTGGATTTGTCAAGTTCCGTCATCCTGAAGATGCAGCAGAAGCAAAAGATCATTTGAATTACACAGTCATTGGAGGTCGGGAAATTAGAATTGTTTTTGCGGAAGAGAACCGGAAAACTCCCCGTGAAATGCGTAGTGTATCGCGAATAAGGTACAACAGTGCTCTACTTTACTGTTATTTTGCTGCAGTCAGTTTCTATTTCGGAAAAAAATGTGTCTTCGCTAGTTAATGGATTTTGTGTATTATTATGTTTTGTAGTGACAGGGAAAGCTACAGGCGGCAGAGTCCAGTGAGGTCTTCTCGGCGACGTTATCGATGTCAGTTCAACTCTTTTCCCCTCAAGTTAACTACTTATTTTACGACAGAATTAGATTTTCGTTGTGTTCTAGACTAGGTTTTAGGCATTCTGGAGGTTTCATATTATGTTTAAACTAAAGTCATCAATTTCTTGCTGAACTTTTTTGTTAATTTGTTTGGCAGCCTCCTCACGCTCTCCTTCCCCAGCTAGAAGTGGTCTAAGGTATGCGTTCAAACTGTTGAAGGATTGTTGCATTTATTTTATGCTTATGCTTTACTGCAAAAAAAGTACCCCAACTCCCTGTCACAACAGAAAAATAAAACGAACAGCACTCTTCAAGTCCTGTGTGTTCTTTCGAAGCTTATGCTTGTCAAACATGTCTTACTCAGTATGTTCACTCTTGTATCTTATTCTCAGTTGAGTCTGCCGCTCCTTACATATACATTATATTATAGTGAGTAAGGTGGTGGTGCTTAGGGGCGTTCATTAGGGCCGGGCCACCCTGCAACTTGCATTTGGCCCACACTTAGCCATCAACACGCCCCGCACCTGCCCCAACCCGATGCTGGTGCGGGGTGGGCACGGCCTAAGAGCCAAGCCCTCATATCCGCCCCGCAGTCAACTGAACTTTTCCATTTATCAATTTTTTTATTTATTAATTATAGGCGATATTAAATATAAAAAGGTAGAGTTGACTGTCGCTTTAGTTTTTGAGGGAGTCCCTGGGGCGGGGCGGCCTGCACATGCGGGTGCGGGGTTGGCACGGCCCAAGAGCCAGGCCCTTAAACCCGCCCTGCAGTCGACTGACCTTCTCCATTTATCAAATTTTTGATTAATTTATTATAGGCGATATGAAACATAGAAAGATAGAGTTGGCTGTCTCTTTAGTTTTTGAGTAGTCCCCAGGGCGGAGCGGCCCGCACATGCACACGTGCGGGTGCAAGTCGGATACAGGCCCTATATTTTCCCTAAATCGCCCGCCCTGGC
>MKEJ01063317.1:0-15008 GCA_001753735.1 Embelia ribes
AAAAACCTATAAATATTATTCATAATACCCTAAAAGCAATTATAAAATAAAAGTATTTGACTTGTACCTCGATCTAAAGTCAGTCTGATACTCGAAATGTGCCTACACCGCCGTCTAGAGTTGGGAAATAACACATCTCAAATCCCTACAAAACACACGTTACATTAGCACAACAACAATTTATATATATCCATGTATCACATGGCAAACAAAACTTTTAATTACTCTAACTCTACACTTATCTCATTACCTAAAAAAACCTATAAATATTATTCATAGTACCATAAAAGCAATTATAAAATAAAAGTATTTGACTTGTACCTCGATCTAAAGTCAGTCTGATACTCGAAATGTGCCTACACCGCCGTCTACACTAAACTCTATAAAGGCAATATATAAAATCCGTAAATTCTCAAAATACTCATATATATGTAATTCCTAAAATATTAACATACTCGTCTAATTTAAAATACACTTGCTTAAAATATATTCTCTAAAATAATTCTTAAAAATATTACTAATTTTTTTCAAAATATATTTTCTTCCTAAAATTTCGTAATTATCCCAAAAATATTTTTGAAAATACTTTATGCTCATAAACTTCAAAAAAAATTAGAATAATTTTTTCATAAAATATTTTCTCAAATAAAACCCCTTTTCTAAACTAACAAAATAAAAATACTTCAATAAATATACCAAAAATTTTACAAATTATATAAATATTCCAATAACTCTTGAAAATATATTAAAAATATTTTCTTCTCAGAATCATATTTTCTTCAGAATTTTTCCCTTATTTAAAAATTCCCAAAAATCATGTCTTATTCAATAAAACATAAGAAAATTTATCCAAAATCCAAATAAATTCTCAAAAATCATTTTATACACATCCATGTTAGAAAAACATGGTTTCTAGTATATACCAAATTTTTTTCAGAACCAAAAAGAATTTCGAACATATTTTCTACTATTTTAAAATCTCCAAAAATACATTTTTTTTTGAGAAAAATAATAAAAAATACCAAAATTGTCAAAAACGTATGATATTTACATGCATGTCCAAAACTCCAATTTTCAAGCTCACATAAAATTTTCAAAATTTTTAACTCATAAATTAGCCCTCAAAACAATTTCTCAAAATAACAAATACATAAATTTAGAAATTCCTAAACAATTAGTAAATCTTTACACATGCAACTCAAGTTATTTTTTTATTTATAGCTCAAAATTACCAGAAATGTTTTTAAAACAAAATATCATTATTAGACCACTTGAAACAATTATTTTCTTTAAAACATTAAAAATTCCTTAGTTAATTCTATAAATTTCAAAAAAAAATATAAAATCAATTTTTGATTTCCCAAATATCATATTTCATATTTAGAAAATTTAAAACACACAGATCATGTTCAAAATTGTCTCGATACAACATCGCAAGCGTTAAAGCCGATTCAAAATAGTCTTTTTATTGCATGTACGAGTTTAATACTAACAATCAATAATTGAAAACGTAAATACTTGAAAGAATATACCTAAAAACACATTGAATATGTGTGAAAAATATTCCATAACCCTCGAGGTATGCTCGGGTGGCTCATCGAAGCTCGAAATGCGATCCGAACACTCCATCTACCAAATCACAAAACCAAAAAATTAGTGTACATTAATATCAATAAACACACATAATAGAGAGTATATAAGTAATTATAAGTATACATATATCCATAAGGATACGCAGGAAAGCCTGGATCATCTGGATATGGCGCTAAGCTATGAACGGGCCGAATGTGACTAAATCTAGTCCATGCCCATATCTGTTGAGAAAAAAATAAATTAATTAAATGGTTGTAATAAAATGATGTTTAATATAACTATTTGAAAACAAAATTTACATGTAACAATACAAGAGCACCACCAATGTTAACACTCCAAGCAGTACTTGCTCTACATAATTGTCGGGGTCTCCATCCACTTATATTCCATCCAAAATCTCCACATCTTGTAAGGTAATAATCGTCTCCCAAGGTGGCATGTGAAATGTATGTGTCTCTGGGTGCCACTGCTCTACTAAACCTGTAATCAATGAAACATCAAGTTTCATATAACCCAATTGAAATAGATCCAAAAACCCTGCCTCGTCTAATCATCGGAGAACTCGGAGACTTGCGGCTCGGTATACAAATGTAAGCCGACATCGTCCCTCCTCGGCCTCAGCTTCTCCTCCGCCTACAAGTTTTTTTTTAAGAAATAAGTATCATTATATACAGTATTTTTGGAACATATATTCAAATTAATAGCATCAACTTTTAACGAAAAATGTCAAATACATATGACTTACCAAATCCGTCCATATAGGTGCAATCGATGAGTCGCCTGATCAAATAAAATAGATGGGTCGATAGGACCCGGATCCATAAATCCACCATCGTCAGCCATGTAAGATCTGAAACAGAATGATATGTAAATATAAGAACAAGATAGTATAGCAAAAATAAAATTACAGTAACATAGTTATTACATCTAAATAGTAAGTAAGCAAATGAAATCAATGATTACTCTAACCTATTTACGACGAACACCTATCGGGTGATTTTGGCGAGGGCGACTGTTAGGAGTTGGACAAGTCCGCGAGTAATACCCATGACATTTACAAATACTACATGTAATCCTTTCGCATCTTCGAAACACATCCATTCCATTGCGAATCCAACCCTTAGGTCGTCCTACTGTTCGTACCCGCGACAGTTTAAGTCTCAAAACAAAATTTGTTTCTTCCCAATACACCTTATCAGTAAGAGGATGAAATAATGGTACATATGTAACATCGTAAAAGCAATCTTACAGTAAGGAGAAACGTATTGCTCCCAATCAATGCGCTCGTTATCACATATGGACATAAGGTGAGAGCAAGGAATAACATTAGTTTGCCACTTCCCACAGTCACATGTTCTAGCACTTTTATTTACTCGTTGCACATTTCCCCCAGTTCCTAATCACGAAAATGTCCTAACATAATACACATTTCAGGATTCATAAGTCACAATAGTATGGGAATCACGAGCTAAATATTTGTTAAGTTTTTCTTGACACTTGTCGACATATTTTTTCCCACTAATCTCATATTTGCCCCACTATCTCGCCGAGTACAGAAATAATTAACTCAACGATAAAATATCAGTTGGATCGCAGTAGTAATTGGCAATCTCCTGGCACTCAGTAGCATAACATTAAAACTTTCAGTATTGTTCGTCGTTACAATACCAAATCTATGACCTCTATCATGTACCATCGACCATTTATCCTTCGACTTCTTATTCACCCATGAGTACGCTTTCGGGCTCTAACTTGCAAGCAGTTGCATATTTAAGGAAATTTTTTTCTCTAATAAGCCTACTTTGCTCCTTGTACCAAATCAAATAACTCCGGTTGCCCCTTAAAATATTTTTTGAAATTATCTAAAAAGTGTCGAATACAATATCGATGCACAAACTCTAGACGATTCCATCTACATTCCACTGTACTTAGAATGCCGGAATGTTGATTGGATATCAAGCACATTTGTTCCCTATCGTAAATAACGGAATGCATCAAAAGATTGATAAAAAATGTCCACGTTTCTTCACTTTCTTCGTCTATAAAAGTACAAGCAATGGGAAAAGTAGAATCATTAGCATCAACCGCCATAGCCAAAAAGAATCTTACCTTTGTATTTTCCATACATATGGGTGGCATCGATTACTACCATTGGCCTATAATGAACGAAACCCTAAACAAGCGGCTGAAATGTGAAAAACAACTTATTAAACATTTCGCCATCATAATTTCCTGCCAAGTCATGGGATGGGGTCGTACATAAATCAACAATAGTATTCGGATTGTAACTTTGAATAGCTTTCATGAATTTAGGCAACACACGATAAGAATTTTCCTAATTACTAAAAATAGAGGCAATGGTATTTTGTTTTCCCATCCATGCTTTCTTGTCACTAATCCATTTCTCAAATCGTACATGAATGGTGTTGATAATTGCTTTCATCTTTGTTGATGGATCATCCCCTATCATAGGGCGAATGATCTGCATAATAAGTTCAGAATCAAGATGTGGATGATCATCTGTCATCCTAGCAAAAATAAATGTATGTGAAACATCATAAACTGTCACTTCCCACAACCCTCTTCGCTTCCTTTTACACGCTCTAAACTTCCACAGGCAAGAATTTTCCCCATAACTCTTGTGACATATATCCCAAAATTTACTCCTAGAATACGTTACACTATACTGCACTTTACGTTGAATCGACCATAATTTCATTGCTTTTTTCATCAACTCCTTACTTGTAAAAAGAAGCCCGATAAAGGGATCATCTTGCTCAAAGTTCTATGATATGGGATATATGGCATTTTGGTAGATATATGAATCATAAAACTCATTGGTGCCAAGTTGAGTAATAAAAGGTGCCATCGGAACATGAACACTAAGTGGGGCAGCTTCATATATGTTCCCCCTTTACAAATCATCTCCTCCATTCCCTATTCCATCTTCTCCTCCTTCAAAACACACTCCATTTTCTTCGTCTCCATAAACTTCTTCTTTTTCGTGTTCTTCATCATCATTTTCTTCACCACAATAATCTGGATCTTCATTTTCATCTTCATCCAATTCAGGATCTCACATTCTTTGTACTGCACTAAAAGGTGATACAGTTGCACCTTTTTAACTCCCAGACGGAACCATAGACGTAGACGATGCACCATGAGCTATTGTACAGTACAAGTTGGGATTTGAATAAACCTCATTATAATAAGGTTGATATCGAACATCTTCTATGCTAATAACTCCAGAAAGTAATTGAGAATATTGTCCAAATGACCCTAAATCGGGCTGCAATGGAAGTTTTTCTTCAATTTCTACATATAATTCAACAAACTCTTTCCAGGTACATCAGTCATAGCAAACATTGTGTCTAATGAATCATCATATTCAACAACTATACCAATATATCCCATATTATTATTTAAATTCAAAGTAGGTAGCCAACAAATCAATTTCAGTCTAAAACGATCCGAACAAATCCCAATCATTTCAAACAATTTTTCTTTCAATCCCTCGAAATTCGTATCTTTATAAACACACACTACCTTATACTCATTCAAAGAATATGATACTCTTTCATCAGTATTGATACTATCACCACCCCAATAATAGAAAATAGATACTTTCGACATATTGAGATTCCTTAAAAAATTCAACATACATGTATCATAAACCACGAATATGTTCACTAACACTTTTTGATTATCCAAAATTATGAATTACAACTAGCTAAACTTTCTCATAAATCACGAATATGTTCACTCTAATTCAACACAAATTAATACAGAATAATACAGAATAATTTAATTCATACAGAACCTAGCACATTAATTTCAACTTTTTTTTATAACTAAACCTAGAAGTGCTTCCGAGAACCTAGCACATTAATTCATACAGAACCTAGCACATATTAATATTTTCTACAATTATACAAAATAATTAAATTATTACAATTATATATATATATATAACATATATAAAGAAAGAGATCATACCAGAGTGACGAAGAGAGATCAGAGTCGAGAAGATGAGAACAACTTATGAGAGTAGAGATGAGAGACAGATAGAGTTAGAGACGAAGAGAATAAGATGAGATACAGAGAGAGACAGATGAGAGATAAAGAGTGAGAGACGGAGAAGGTGAGGACAAAAAGTGAGAGACGGAGACAGTGAGGACAAAGATTGAGAGATGGAGGGGTTATGGTTTTTTTTAAGACATTGATTGTTCGTCATTGCTAATGACGAAGTCTATACAAAAATAGTCATTGTTCGCCATTGTTAATGGCGAAGTGTATAAAAAAATAATTATTATTTTCCATTAGTAATAGCAAATTATTAATATAAAATTACTATTTTTTACCAATAACAATGGCAAATAATAATTAAAATAAATAATATTATTTCATCCTTGGCAACAACAAATTATAGACTGTTTTCCTTTCGCTATTAGCAAAGGTGGTATTAAAAAAATTGAAAGATGAAACCGTAGTTTTAGATCCACGCCCCCACAAAAGTAAAAAGAAACCCCTCTCTCCCTCTCCCTCTCCCTCTCCCTCTCCCTCTCTCCCTTGCCCCTTGTACAAAGAACTGGGGCATGACACCGACCAACTCTTTATATATCTCCCTAACTTCTCTCTCTCTCACCGGATCGTAACTACAGAAAAGCAAACGAAGTTGATCTGATGTACTTGCTGGTGGATCTGAATTACGTACAGGACCATGATTGCTTTACAGCATGAAGGTTCTCCCCCTATCTCTCTCTATATCTCTCTGATATTCATTATTTTGATTTATGATCTAGATTCGATGTTATTTGGGTTTCTTTGGATTGGGTTTTGATTTTTCTTATGAACGGGTGATGGAATTAGGGATTAAGGGGTATGTGATTGTTGTTTCCAATTGGCAGATCTTAATTTGGTGTATCAGTTTAGTGTAAGCAATGTTTTTGGAACCTTTTTAGATTTTAGATTATCATGTTACACACTTGGGAGTTGTTCATCACTGCATGTCGTATGAGAAATTAAGTTAGGTTTTAGTTTATTTAATTATGCGTTTGAGATTTTTATGGGGTGATTGAATTAGGGTTTAGGTCTGGGATGGTTGTTGCTAATTGGTGGATCTTACTTTGGTATATCAGTTCACTGCATTTATTGTTCTTGGGATTTTATCAAGTTATAATGCAGCCAAATGCTGCACGATGGGGTGTTGTTCATCAATACAAATTATGCCTTATAGAAAATAAATAAAGATAGATTTAGTTTGTTTAATGATGGGCTTGATGATTTTTATGAATGGGCAATTGATTAGGGTTTAGGGTGTGGGATTGTTATTGCTAATCTACATATCTTACTTTAGTGTATGTAATGTTTTTGGGATGTCATCAGAGTTATATAACATAACGAAATACTACTCAATTGGGAGTTGTTCATCAATATTTGTGTCTTATGAAAAATAAAGCAAGAAGACTTTTGGTTTATTTAACTATGGATATGATTTTTTTAAATTAATTACTGATTGAACTAGGGTAGTCTATGCGGTTGTTTTTACTAATCAAATCTTCTTTGGTTAATCAGTTTAGTGATGTCATTGAGATTTTGTCAAGTTATAATGGTACCTCTGTTGCTTGCTTATACTTATTTTTTGAAATTTATGTTGTTTGCATATACCACGAAATTGGGAGTTGTTCATCAAGATATTTCGTATCTATTCTATATTAAAAGCAAACACAGATTGTGGCAGTTATTTTTGAAGCCAATTCCAATTTAATGATCACCCAAAATTGATTTTGATTTGATTTGTTCAAAACTGTAAGGGTAGTTAGGGAAAAAATAAGACCGATAATAACTGCTCCAACTTTCCCTTGTAACTTCCCTTCTTTCCACTCCTTTCTTTCTTATCTTAATTGTTATTTTAAATTGAACATCACCAGCCCCACTTTCTCAAACAAATGGAAGTCCCTCTTATCTCTCTCACACGTAGTCACGTGTTACGGATAAAAATGAAAAAAAAAAACTGACAAAAACTTACTCAACAGTGATTTTCTCTCTCATTCACATCTTAATTTTCTATCCAACAACTTAAAAAATCTAGCTTTGATCTCTATTCAAAATTGCCGGTAAGTTAAGTATGACTCTTTAATCGTCCTTTTATTGTTAGACTGTATTATGCTTAATCTCAGAAATAATTGCTTTACAATTGTTGTAATAAATGATTTACCACATTTACTAGGGGCAAATTCGTAAACATAAAATTCATTTAATGTTTTTGATTCATTTAACTATTTAGTTGTTAAAATTCTGATTTTTCATTAGACGACAATTTTTTTGGGACAGAGGGAGTAGTATATTTGGCGAGCTTGCTCAAATTGAGTGTGTTAAGTTGCAGTCTTCTTTGTGTAGCAGTGTATGTTGTCATATATTGTGTGCTAAAGAAGCAAACTTCGTATATACGCGCTTACAATTTTCTCTATTTTTGTGTGCTTCAATTTATATATTAACCACGGTGATGTTTTTTGGTGAATAATAGAATTAAGGTTAAGGTATGTGATTGTTAATGGCTTATTGCTAATTGACAAATGTTAGTATCTTAAGTTATATTTTGGGATTTTATTCTAGTTATAATTTTACCTATTAGTCTTGGTACTTGACACTAATATTACACTACTGGAAGACTTAAAATAGAAATATCTTACGTAATAGACAATGATATTCCTTGAGCTTATATCAATATATGCATTCGACTGGTGGGTGGTAATGCAGATCAAGAAGAATATTTTAAGTGATGATTTTATTTCTTTTACGAGTTATTTTGTTCAATAAGTTAATTAGGATTTGTATCCTAGTTGATATTAAATAGAATTGGATTGTTGTTTCTTTTCTATATTTAGTTTATTTCCTTTTATATTTGGGGTTTTTCCCTGTATACATATGGGGTTTATCAATTGTTTTATGCATATTTTAGAATTGATATTGAGAATAATAAAGAATTGTGTTTGTCTCCTTCCCCTCCTATCTTCTTTCTCTCCCTCTCCTCTATTTCTTTATTGTTCTATCTGTTGGTTCTATATCAATTTAGTATATAAGCTTAAACTCGATCCAATCCGATTTCTTAATTTTGTAAAATTTTAGAGGAAAATTTAATTCCAACAGTTACACAGTAGCATATTAAAAAAAATAACAAGTCTTATCGGGCCTGGGGGCTTGCTGCAACCGTCATTGCTTTTGCTATCTCTGCAGACTTGGCAGTCAATGGCGAACCACGCTGGAAGTTGCTGTTGCATTTGCCGCTATTGGTCACTATTACCGGTCCACCTCCCCCATTCATTGTCACCCTCGTTGAATACAATGCCAACATTATCACCACCATTGCCTCCTATAGCAGTGGCCGCCACCAGCAAATCTTGTCGGAACCCTAGATCTGCATCCTGCTGCTGCGAGAGACGACCATTACCATCGCCTCCCTCCATCTTCATTGCTGTCGCTGCCTTGAGTCTCTATCGCCGCCAATCTTGATCCTCTCCTGGAGACTTTTTTGAGTGATGTCATTGACTGTAAACGCATAGCTTATTTAACCCTTTCGCAACCCAATTTAACCCTAAATATATAGCTTATTTAACCCACCAACTCAATTACTGTCTACCAAAAAAAATTAATCTTGTACCTATGTCATCCTATATAATTTCTTCATTAGCCCATTGAAAGAAAGCCTCATTAGTCGCATGTCTGTCGATCAAATGTATAAACGACTCGTTACAGGCCGAAAATATTTCGTTGTAGAAAAATATGATTACTATTATGAATTATTATCGAATAAAGCTTTTGATCAGGTGAAGTATTGTGATTATGATACTTGTGAGTGATAATTTTATTACGATCAATGGCGTTACTTCAAACAAAATTGTTTTAAGTGTTTAGGATTATTTTGTGGATTTTGAGACATTACTTCGAAGCTGTAGAGTTTTTGCAAACTATTGGGAATGAGCAGATTATTTATTTTTGGGTTGCGCATTGCAACTAAGAAAGACCTTCGATATTACCCTCGGCCCAAGACACTAAAGGATTCCTTTATCTTAGCGTTTAAAATAGAAGCTCGGTACAACCGCTTAAACAGAGTTCGGTATGAAGATATTGAGATTGTTAATTCTATAGTAGAGTGAGCCAAGTTCAATTGTAACGATCAGAAAGTGTAAATCGTTGAATCGTTAAATCCAGATATTGACCAAGATATTTTTGAGTGGATGGCATTCTGGATAGTAAACTTGACTGTTTGAAAGCAATTCTAAAATCACGCAAATTTCAGATGTGTTCGCATAAGAAATTCCTGATACACATGAACAGGGGGTTGAACTCGCAAAGGATATTTTCAAGGAGTTTGACGAGGATATAAACGAGGAGCAAATAATTGAGCAGTTGGATAAACCCTTGGTACTGCCTCCCAAAGATGCAATAGAAGTTGAAACTGAACAAATCCCTCGCAAAATTAAGGAGGTGGTGATAGAGATTGTCCAAGATTTTCCTAGGGAAGAAATAGCTTATAAGATTGAAGGAGATTGGTGTCTAAGAAAACAAGATATTAAAAAGTGCATTTTAAACCATGGACTTATTATAGTGATCTATTTTTGGTTAATTCTCGTTCTGTATATGCGGGAAAAAATATTATTAAGTCTGTTCTCTTGGGAAATAAATCACATTATTACATGGATAATACAAGTGGTATGTTTTTCTCGATGGTTCCCTCTGATACTGTGGTTAATTTGTGTGTACAAGTTTGTTTGGGTGCTTTATGGTATATTGTGGGATTATTCGGGTCGACAAAAGACGTTGCTAGCATAGAGTTAAGTTCAAGTTGGATGCTCATGTTGGTATATGGTGGATGATTGGATTACAACTACTCACTATTTTTGAAGCTATCAAGTTCGAGGTCGAACATTTTCCAACTTGGGAAGAATAATGCAAATTAAGAAGAATATTTTGAGGAATGATTTTATTTCCTTTATGAGTTATTTTATTCAATAAGTTAATTAGGATTTGTATCCTAGTTGATATTAAATAGGATTTGATTGTTATTTCCTTCCTGCATTAGGTTTGTTTCCTTTTATATTTAAGGTTTTTTCCTATATATATATGTGGGGTTTATCAATCGTTTTATGCAGATTTCAGAATTTATATTGAGAATAATAAAGAATTGTGTTTGTCTCTTGCCCTCCCACTCTTCTTTCTCTCCCTCTCCTTTATTTCTTTATTGTTCTCTCTATTGGTTCTGCATCTTCTATTTATATCTTGCACATTTTGTATTAAAAATTTTATTGGGCTTGGACATGTTTAGATAGAATAATAAAAAATGTAATCTTTCTATTTATGATAGTGTATACTGTAACGCATTCAATGCTACTTTAAAAATAGAGTGATCATGATGGTTTTTTCTAAAGCGGTACATAATATGTGATACAGAATTGGTTTGAACATAATGCTATATGAACATAAATCAATTGTAGATATTCTTGAGTTAAATCTGCTATAAGGATGTTGCATGGCTACACTAAAAAGTTATGTGCTGAAGTGTGTACATGTGTAAAACCTATTCACATAATATTTGCATATTACAGAAAGCTTGGGAATCCAATGCAAAGCTCCCGAATTTCGGAGTTTGGTTAGAATTGGAGGCATGCAACTATGTCCCCTCTTTTAGAAACGTTATTTTAGTGTTGAAACCTTTTTCCTGTGGTCACAAAGGAACAACCTTATTGCTTCTTCAAGGCCATATTTCTAAAAGCATACATTAGAGTCCACAAAAAATTGCTTTTAAGGTCTTTTTATGAAGAAACCTTTTTTTTTTTGTTAGGGAATCACAAAAAAGCAATTAGAAGAATGAATTATTTCTTATTGTTAGAGATCAATTCAGGTGTTTTCAAGCAAGCGTGGTAGGCAGTCTTTTTCTTTTTGGGAGCCAGTCCTCCCTAAAATGCCAGGGGTGTGCTTCTATCTTAAGGTTTAGTCTTAACTATAGCAGACATAGAGACCACTTTCATGGTGCTTCCCTTTGTCAATGACCAATTTGCAAGTTATAGAGGTTAACTCTTTTTGTCTAGAAATTACTCTCTGGAACTTTGATTGAGATTCTGTAGTAACAGATTTAAAGGTTTCATATAATTTAGATGTGAGAAATCACGGTTTTCAATATTGACAAGTTTCAAGTTTGATGAGGTTATTCTTGTTTGGTTGTTCACAGTTACTTGTGGTTGTAATAGATATTCCCTGTAGAACGAAAAAAGTACTTAGAATGAGAGGGACATACCGAGATTGGATATCAAAGTGTCGATGATCAGTGATAGAGTTGGAGACGGAGGTTTTGGTTTAGTCAATGAAGAGATGCATTTATCTTATCTAATTCAAGATAAACACTTGCATATGGGCAATTGTTCGAAAATGTTTCCAGAATGCTCCAAGGATCATCTCTTTTGATTAACTGACTAACTGAACTAGGAATTGGGGTGGGGGAGTATTGGTTTGAATTTCTGTGTTTATAATTGTTGATGGATGAATTAGCATGCCAATAAAAAGGAACTGTTGTTCTTGTGGTGAAAGACATTTACAAAGACTCCTTATTATGATAAACAAAATAGGATTTTTTTATAGGCAAGTTTTAGGTAGAGAAGAAATAAGGGCTAATGAATAAATTAGGGCAAAATTTTTTTTTGGGGAACCATTTTAGCATTTAAAATAGCGTTACACGATATGCATACGAGGTGCTCTTGTATGCAATGTGGTGGTACTCTTGTATGCATGCCTTCAAAGAACCCTATTGGGCCTACTCCAACTAAGAAATAAATAAACTAAATAAGGTATTCAAAATTACCTTATGGAAATCCAGGTACCGAAGATTCTACTTTCAACACTGGGATTGCTTCTACGAGTGATTGGGTTCAAGAACGATTCCCAATTGGGATCATTCGTTCCAAATCAGATTTGTTCTGACTTATTAAATAAAGTAGTTAATATCACAAATTCTGAATTTTGTGAAGTTATATCTTTTTTGCAGAAGTTGCATAGTTATACAAAAAGGCAAATAGGCTGAAATATGTTCATGTCTGAACATTCTACACAAATAAATTGTACTTAAAACTAGGGGAAATCGGTGCAAAAGACTCCCGGATTTCGGAGTTTAGTCATGCTTGGTTGTTTTAGCGTTCAAACCTTTTACCTGTTGGTCGTAACAGAACATCCTTGTTGCTTTTTTAATGTCATCTGTCTAATTACACAATCTAGATATTAACCCGTAGATCTTTTACTGAGATTCGAAAGTAATAGATTTGAATGTTTCATGCAGTTTTGATGTGAGAAAGCATGGATTAAAATGTTGACAAGTTAACGTATGATATGCTTCTTGTTTGGTTGTTCACAGTCGTGACAATAGCTATTCCCTATAGAGCAAAAAAATGACCAAGGATGGGAGAACATACTGGTATCAGGTATCAATGAGTCAATGGCAATCGGGTTGGGAGGGAATGAGAGACGGAGATGGAGGGTTTGGTTTGGTCAAGGAAGAGAAGCATTCATCTTATATAATTCACGGGAACCATGCGCAGAGAAGCATTTTTTTAGAATGCATTCCCTCAATGCCCCAAAATTCATCTCTTCCGGTTAACTGGCAAATTCATCGTAGAATGGGGTAGAAGACTAGTTTGAATTTCTTTGTCCACTCTCGTTAAAGGGCATGCTCTTGAACTTGCATACTAATAAGGAACTTGAAGAAAATGAACTATCCAGTTTTGGTGGTAAGACTATCATCATGTTTAGGTAGAAAAGCATTATTGGTCGTTACGGTAAAAAAGAAAAAGGATTTGCTTTATAGACTAGTCTAGGTAGAAAAGAAATATGGGTCTATGTTTCTTTTGACGATATCAGCTGCAAAAAGGTGGAACACAATACACATACTTGTACTTTGATATGGTGTATATATATGTGTGTGGGATTAGTTTTTTGGTGTAGCAAGTTGATGTACTGGTTTTGCATTTTCTGCAACATGTGTGTTTTGAGTGATTTATAATTTTTTCCCTAACGAAATATCAAGGAAATGAAGATGGGTGATTCCTAAAATTTTGGTTTTTTTTAGTTTAAACAAAAATTAAAATTGTTTCAAGCGATTAAAGTTGTGCACAATATAGCTTACCAAGTAGGAACATTTGTCATTATTGAGCACCTTCATTGACATTCGAATAAAAAAGAAGTCTAGTAATGCTTTCACTGATAAAACTCTTGTGGGTTGCACTTCAATTTCTTGGGAGGATAAAGATAAGGCTATTGCCACTATTGTTTTGATAAAGATAAGGATATTGTCACTAAAGTTTTATGTACCCTGTCCCGCATCAGGATGGAGGCAGGTTGTGGTAGGTTGACGCCAGCTATAAAAAATAGTCACACCACATAAAATAGAATCAAATAAAAATTTCGTTGTGGGTGTTCCCTAACTGTTGACATGCTACATTGGATCTGAGGGTGGTTAAATTGTGAAGGGTTTGGGCATTCCTTTTGCAACACGCAACATCAGACTCTAGGTGTAGTGTTAAATTGGCAATGGTGCAAGCTAAAGCGTTCCCTTGAAATGGTGCGTTACATTTGACTCTCCGGGGTGGCGAAAAATGGACAATGGTTCTTGCATTTGAATGGACGGGCACATGTAAAAAAGTTAGTCCATGAGAATAGGGTTTGCCTTGCATATTGGAACATTTGGTGTTTGACTATGTGGCTAGTTGAGATTGAAGAAGTGATGTATAGAAGGAGAATAAGTATATTGTGTCTATAGGAGACTAAATGGATGGGTGTGAAAACCAGATGGATAGCGTCGTGGGGTTATAAGTTGTGGTAAATGGGTAAGGGTAAGAATATAAATGGGGTTGGAATAATTATTTCTAAGAGTTCAGAAATAGATTTTTTCAATGTGAGATGAATGGGTGATCGAACTTTGCTTATTAAGCTTTTAATTGAGGAGGAGATTATAAATGTTTTTAGTGTTTACGCAATTCAAGTAAGCCTAGATGAGACTAATAAGAAAAAAAATTGGGATAATTTAGACAAAGTACAAGGAATACCCTCTAGAGAGAAGTTCATTTGGAGGGACTTAAAAGGACATGGGTGAAAGCCCTTTTGATGGTGTGCATGGAAGATTTGTTTTTGGATGCATACATAATGTTGAGATGTTATTTTGAAATTTGCTATAGTTTATGACTTGATGTTGGTTAATGCATGGTTTAATAAAAGAGAATAGCATTTGGTGACAGAGAGACGCGGAGCAAATGCTTTGCCAAATTGATTTGTTCCTAACTAGAAAAATGGATAAAAAGGTATGCAAGGATTGTAAAGTTATCCCAGAAAATGCTATCATCACGCACAGACTCTTTGTTGTGAATGTAGATAAA
>MKEJ01063318.1:0-11745 GCA_001753735.1 Embelia ribes
TAATTCATACAGAACCTAGCACATATTAATATTTTCTACAATTATACAAAATAATTAAATTATTACAATTATATATAACACACACACACATATATAACATATACAGAGAGAGATATCATACCAGAGTGACGAAGAGAGATCAGAGTCGAGAAGATGAGAGCAGCTTCCGAGAGCAGAGATGAGAGACCGAGAAAGTAAGAGACAGGGAGAGTGAGATGAGATACAAAAAGAGACGGAGAGAGTGAGAGACGGAGGGGCTAGGCTTTTTTTTAAGACATCGGTTATTCGCCATTGCTAATGGCGAAGTATATAAAAATAATTATTGTTCGTCATTAGCAATGGCGAATTATCAACATAAAATTACTACTTTTCGCCATTGCGAATGGCGAATAATAATTAAAAATAATAATATCATTTCGCCATTGTCAATGGCAAACTATGGATTTTTTGCTCTTCATCATTAATAATGACGAATTAAATACTGGTAACCCATGTTGGAAAAATTGAAAGCTGATACCCCTATTGCATTATTTTGGGGTTCATAGATCCCAAAAAAGTGAAATAGTTTCAAACCAAACCTATTATTTGTAAACGAAGTAAATATTATTAGTAGTAGTAGTTTAATGCATTGCATGGCAAACTCTAGCAATCCCCAAGTTGGGCTCGTGACTCCGTCCCTCTCTACATGGTAAAATATTATAAAATGTTATAATAGTTTATAATATTGTAAAATATTATATATAGATTTTTCTATCAAGATATGAAAACTAGAAATTTTGCGAGGTAAAATTCGTGGATTCCTTCCGTATTAACCAATGATTTACAGTTAGAAAAGCAACAAAAACAATTCTGATTCAGTACAATACAATCTGATAAAGTGTGCACCAAAATTTTTAATTAGTTCTTTTTCTCTTCAAGATAATGTTTATGGAATTTCATTAAAAAGTTAGGGTATGTCAATGGCAAATTAACTGAACCCTTTTCATATGCTCGCTAAGCCCATCGAGAGCTCGATTCGTGTTTTTTCAATTGCAAAGTACTCGAGCCTAGCCGCGCTAAATATTTTTACTTAGCTTGTGACCAATGGAGGATAAAAAGACGTTGAATACTGTTGAGAAACACACCTAACCCGACCCACCATGGAGTGACGGAGTTAAGATTTTCAGTCAATAGCAAGGTTTAAAATAACGGTGAATATTGTTGTAATAGTAATAGTTGTGGTGTAACGATTTTGGGTATAATGACCGTTACATAACGGATGCGAAAATTGAAACCGCGAACGTTTTTTAGAAGGACTAGCATTTCTTTCTGAGTGAAGCCATGCAGTGGAAATTTCCCGATGTTGGGCCATGGCTTCTCCGAGCTGCCTCCCAGAATCGCCAATGCCACCAGGTTCCTGCAAAACAGATTGTTCAAAACTTTTGTCTAAACGAACACTGGATCCTTGAGGAAATGAAAAATTGTGGAGTTATTTGAGAACACAAAAACTGGAGCTATTTAACATAAGAGGTGGCTAAAACTGAAGTAAAAATATTTCTTTTTAACTTAAAGCTTTCAGATTTTTAAGCTTAAAAACACAAAACAACAAGAATAACATGCAATTGTTGGTCCACAGGTCTTTTTTAAAGAAATATTATACTTGTAACAACTTTCTTTGACGCAATTTTGCCTCCCTACTTTAGGAGTACTAGTTCTTTTGCTCATACTTTTCGTGTAGTTAATTTGGTAATAAACAGGTTAGATCCAACACTCTTGATAAAGAGGCCCAAACTAGGCACCTTAGTAGCAGAAATTGAACCCCTGCCTCGCCATTTAGTCTATGCTGAGAAGAATCATTAAAAGCCTTAGCCAGCTGATCGTCTAATTATTACAATCACAACTTAGAATTTTACAAGCAGTACTAAAGATGACTGTGAGTCAAGTTATACAGGGGTGTGATTCCATGAAAGCACGTCTGAGCTCAATTTATGGTCCAAAAATCATTATCATACAGTAAGTTGTTAAAAAAATCAAACACCAACTTTTCTATTAGTATCTATTTTTTTACATGTTTGTAGACTTTATACATTTTAGTTTGTTAATATTCAAACTAAAATGAACTAACTAGTGCCAGAAGAAGACGACACGAACAAGGGATCCAAACACGCATACAGGCCATGCATCCAAACAACTAGACGTTGTGGCTTCAACTTTTTTCCCCATTTCATAAAAAATCTGAAAACTGCGCTTTAAATGTAGTCTCAACCACTTCACATGGATGGACTCTTGTTTCCTTTTTTCTCTCAAAAAATTAGGATTCTAACTTACAAAAATGCCATTCCTTTTCATTGAGCTTTGATTTTATACATGTGAAATTTAGCTCGCCTCCGTCCAACTAGATCCAGGAACCTTGGGAAATCCCTTATCCTGCTTAAAATTTCCCTTTCTCAAACTCTTTGCATCGTCCCACCTCCCAGCTGAGGCATATATATTGGCAAGTAGAGATCGGTACCCCGTTGTATCAGCCTCCAACTCAAAGCAATGCTTGGCTGCAATTTCACCTAGCTCAACGTTATTGTGTATGTTACATGATAGAAGCAATGCTCCCCAAACACCTGCATGAGGTGGCATCGGCATGCTTCTTATTAACTTGTATGCTGCTTCTAGTTTTCCAGCCCGACCTAAAAGATCGACCATGACCCCGAAATGATCAGCCGAAGGTACAAGCCCGTGCTTTTGCATTGACATAAAACATTGATAACCTTCTTCTACCAAGCCAACATGGTTATAGGCGGTTAATATCCCAGTGTAGGTAACTAAATTTGGATAGATTTGGGAAGCCACCATCTCTTCGAATAATTTAATTGCATCTTTAGCCCTACCATTTATCCCACATCCCAAAATCATTGCTGTATAAGCAATCAAATCCTTCTTTCGCAAACCCTGGAACAGATGTTTCGCCTTATCAATGTTTCCACATTTTGCGTATAAGTCAATTAAAGCAGTAGCCAAATGATCATCCATTCGTATTCGGAGTTCACTCATTAGTGACTCAATCCGGGACCCAAAACTCAAATCTCCCAATTGAGAACAAGCGGATATAGCACTGGATAAGGTCATTTTATCTGGCTGAATATTTAAATCTCGCATGTTGTTGAATAGCTGAAGGGCCTCATTTGATCGGCTATTTTGCGAATAGCAAGCTATCATGGCATTGTACAAAAGTAGATCTTTCTCACCCACTTGGTCGAACAGGTCCTTAGCTGCCTCCACGTCACCACATCTCGAGTATCCAGATATCATAGAAATCCACGAAACATCATTTCTCCTTGGCATTGAATAAAAAATTCTACGAGCAAATTCGATTTTCCCACAATCTAAATATCCACTAATCATACCATTCCAGGAAGCTAAATTTTTCTTGGGCATCTGGCAAAATAATGCATACGCTTGCTCCATATCTCCTACTCTCCCATAACCTGATATCAGCGAATTCCACGAAATGACATCCTTAACCGGCATTTCATCAAACACCCTGTGAGCCATAGTTAATTCCCCCGCTTTCAAATACCCAGCGAGTATGGAATTCCAAGATACCACGTTTCTTTCAACCATTTCGTCAAACACCTTCCGTGCACTGTCCATTCTCCTCCGTTTCGAGTAGAAATCAACAACAGCCGTCGCGGCATAAACATCCCCACAGAACCCGTATTTAAAAACTTGGCCATGAATTGAAATCCCGCCGAAATCGTTGGCAATTTTAGCACATGATTTTAGAGCCGAAGATAAAGCAAACGTGGTTGGGCTCAACCCCACGCCGTGCATTTCGATGTATAAAGCGAAGGCTTCGGTGAACTGATTACGCTGGGAGAGGAATCTGATGGTGTTAGACCATGAATAGGCATTTGGGTTTTTCATATGGTGAAGGATTAGCTGTACATAATGAATGTTAGTTTGTGAACAACAGCCATTGCATTGGGAGGTGAGGATTTGGTGAATGAGTGAGGGCTCAAATTGGTGGCATAAATTTGTGACTAGTAACATTCCATGGATTTGCTTTGCTTGTTTGATGGTTGGAGATTTGCTGAAAAGGGCTTCTAGTTTTGAAACCAGCATTTGTGGGGAATGTGAAGAAGCTAGTGAAAATTGCTTTGCTTGTTTGATGGTTTAGATTACTATATTTTGGAGCTGCACATAGTATTAAACCAGCATGGTCCTTTAAGCCAGTCGCGGGCGAGGAGGGATACAAATAGATGTACCGATCAAGAACATAATTCGAGGGCTTCATGCTTGTATTAACTCAATTAAAGCAGAATTTTGTACAAAATGAGACCAGAATGAGAATATGGAATCTCAGATATATTAGCATTTACATTTTCCTTCTACAAATTAGTGCTTAATTCATACGATAAAGGTAAACGGAATCTCAAGGTATAAACACGCATATTTATCCAGTAAATAAAGTCCAAGTTGTGTTATGAGAAATTGGTGTGTATATATATATATATATATATATAATCTTAACGCCATCTTTAAGTTTAAGTAATTGCGACGTTAAGGTGAAATGATTTATATATATATAATTACAATACTGTATTGCGTTATCTAACCACCTATGTTAGCTTGCAAAAACTCTACTTTAGTTTGGGAAATGAACAGTCTACATAGGTAGGACGGAAAAAAATTCTTCAATCACGTCTATACTCTCTCTCTCTCTCTCTCTCTCTCTCTCTCAGAGAAATGGAGAGTGCCTCTCCGTACAGGGAGGGGTTGCCCACAACGACGTCGTCGTCTTCGAAAGCAGAGAGGCGATGGAGATCATCTACCAAATCTAAAACCGAATCATCATCCAAATCTAAGCCGTCCATTGTCCTCGCCTTCTTCTCTTGCCTCGCCTGGCTCTACGTCGCTGGCCGGTTGGTGCTCCCATTCATACACACATATATGTATATCAAAATATATATATGCATATACACACATATATGTATATATGTCTATGTATGTGTACTTTTAATTACTGTATCCAGTTATTCATTTACATTCAAAAAATGAATCTGAAATCTCGCTTTTAAAAGCGCTCGCGACTTGTACTGTGTCTTAAATTTTTTATTCGATTCTCTATGCATCAGATCAGTGTACAATTAACTGTAATATTAAATAATTTTTTTCTTTAAGCTTATATAATACTTTGGAAACATACGTAGAGTATACCCATCTGTCTCTCTAATTTAATTTTAAAAAATGCACACATGTCTTCCTCTACAAATTCTTAAAAATGTTGAAATGTAGTTTGATTTTTTATAATAAAGTATATTATATATATGTATGGTACGATTTTATAGTTTTGGTTGATAATACATTAGTTGTTAACCGAGAAGTTGTTACTTCTAGAATTTCCCATCCAGAAATCTAATGTAGCGATTCTCGTGAGAGTTTTGGAAAGAGAAGTATTGATGTGAAATATATTTGATCCAAATTTCTAAATTGATAAATGAAATGAGAGAATAGAAAGAGTATGGTGGCATTACTCTTATTTTAAGCTTACATAAGACTATGGTAATATACATAATTGCGAAAACTTGAAAATGCATAATGGTTTACCCTAAGTGGGGAATTTACAAAAAGTGAATGTTTTTGTATTTTCTAGTTTGAAAATTTCATATTTTTCTTGAGTAAATATGTTTCCGGAAAAATGAATCTGTGCACTTTTCTTGTGTTACCCACCGGCCGCTGCTTTTATCTTTCTACTATGTTTGCTTTGGATTAATTTATTGAGATACATTAGTAGGATGAACATTTGATCACACTCTTATATTTTCTGGTTCTTAGATCTAATCTTTTATTTCAATAATTCTATTTCCAAATAAATTAATTTATGCCCATTTCTTGTGTGCAGCCATTGGTGTCTATTAGTATGTGTTAACATATTTGTGCATTTGATTAGTCTACTGAGACACACTCCATGATGAAAACGAGATCGTACTCTTACCTTTCTGGTTGGCTTTTTCTGTTTGAGTAGTTTTGTAAATGAAGTTGCGCGTGCATCCAGACATTACTAATATGCATGTGCATTCCTTCATTAGTGTAAACATATACATCCATAGGATGAAAATGAGATCATATTTCATTAAGCCATTCAATGTTCTTTTCTGTATCAAATAAATGTAATGATTTGATTTTGGGGTTTTTTAGGTTGTGGCAAGACGCAGAAAACAGAACTATATTGGCTACTCTTCTCAGGAAGAATACAGAACAGGTTTATCTCTCGATTTCTTTTGAGAAATTAGATTTTGAGTTAGCTACCTACTTTTCCATATTGATAATTAGTGTAAATTACAGAATACTTTTTCCGAAATAAGACTTGAATAATTGGCAGGGTATTTCACTTATTATGATTCATTTGAGAACTAGAGCATTTGAGATCCGTAGGCTTTAAATATATGTTTCTACTTTGTGTAAATCTGATGTGCATGAGAACCATGATTTGAGGACATATTTGTGTTACTGTGTTTGTCATCATGGGATTGACATGATTAGTGTACTTCCATGTTTCCAAATCTTCAATTTTTGTGCCTCAGATATCGCTCAGTTATTCCTATCATAGAATTTAGTCTCTCGATATAGGTGGATAACTTTTTTTTTTTTTCATAATAATCTACCCGAAAACCTTATGGGTTTTCAATCCATATTCCATATTTAACCTTATAATCTTGCAAAACTTTTGAGGGCATCAATAGATGCCAGTGAGTCAGTAAATGCTTTTAAGGCAAGGATCAAAATCTTTTTTCTGTTATGCCATTTTGGCTGATTCAAAAATGGAGACGCACTGGAAAAGTGTTCAAAAGCATGATATATATGGGGATAATTTTGAACCAGGCAAGCATAAATGGGAACTCATGCATCTGTTTTTACCACCTGTAGAGCTTTTTAAACTATTCTGGATACCGTAATAATTTGTTTATTATTGACAATCTCAATAGTAGTATGATATATTCACTTGTTTGTTTTTCCTATGTCCTCTTTATTGTTCTTTCCCTGATGTTCGTTTCTTTTGTAGAGACCGAAGGTTCTTACGGTGGAAGACAAATTAATGGTACTAGGTTGCAAGTATGTTTCTTCATCTTCCATTGTTTATTGTCCGCATATAAATCATGAACTATTTTGCTCCACATTTTCAGAAGATTGTTTTCATTGTATTGACGGTATAATGTTAAAGGGATTTGGAGAGGAGGATAGTGGAGGCTGAGATGGAATTAACTTTAGCAAAAAGTCAGGGGTTTCTCAAAAATAAGTTGGCGCAAAGTGGTTCTTCTTCTGGAAAAAGATTTCTTGCAGTTATTGGAGTTTATACTGGATTTGGTAGCCGATTAAAGCGAAATGTCTTCAGGGGGTCTTGGATGCCAAAAGGTGAGTTATAATCTAAGTGTCCATGACTTTTTTTATATGCTGATGAATGAGTTGTTGGTGAAGTGCGTAAATGGCTTTTGCATGTAGGATCTCTTCTTTTTCTCCCCATTTGGATTTGAATATCATGGCTTTTGCAGGTGATGCTTTGAAAAAGCTTGAAGAAAGGGGCATTGTCATTCGTTTTGTAATTGGTCGGAGGTTAAGCCACATGCTTTAAACTGCTTGCATTCTTCCTGGTTTCTATTGCTTGCACCACCCAATAAACTTCTGCTCATGATGACTTTGGAATTTGCAGCCCCAATCGAGGTGATAGCTTGGACCGCAATATTGACGATGAAAATCGAAAAACAAGAGATTTCTTGATTCTTGTAAGTAAAATAGTGATTAACTAGACACTTCTTTATTTTTTCAACTTAAATTGGTGATATAAAGTTTTATTGAATTATAATTAGACAAATATTACTAATGTAATATGAAAAGCAATAATAAAACTTGAGTTCATACTAATTAATTACTTCAAGATATAAAAGATTGGTAGTGTGAAAAAAAAAGAGTTCATTTGTACAGGACGTAATGTGTACTTTGAACGTTCATTGTTTAGTTCTTTTTATTTCTCTGTTTTATTTTTCCAATATCCAAACACAGGTATTTATCATGCATTATTTTTCGTGCAATAGGAAGGTCACGAAGAAGCTCAAGAAGAGTCGCCCACAAAAGCAAAATTCTTTTTTAGTACAGCAGTCAAAAACTGGGAGGCAGATTTTTATGTAAAAGTCGATGACAACATTGATCTTGATCTTGGTAAGTTTCGAAAGTTTCTTATCCTGTTACCATGAAAGTCAGCTGCATAATTTCTGTTATATCATTGTAAGCATGAGAATTGTCCCCCAGATGGATTAATACAACTTCTCGAAAGCCGCCGTAGTCAAGATAATTCTTACATTGGGTGCATGAAGTCTGGAGAAGTGATAACTGAAGAGTAAATACCCCTTCCTCTGTCTTTACTTATCTCCGTACATCTTACATGTAATGTGCTTGTTCCCATAATAATAAGCAGCCTGCAGGTCTGTTATGGTTCTTGCAAAAGTAAGTTGAGCTTTGAATTTTTTCTGGTCGTGTTGTGCCTTAATGATTTCTTGTTGCATAATATTAGGAGAACAATGATCCTTCGTGGCATGCTTGCCATGCTGTGTGCTTCCAAGGGCATTAATGTCCTTTCGGTTTTAGCTACATATGAAAACATTAAAAGTTTAGTTAACTTATAATAGACCGTGCTTGACCTTCAATAGCTTGTGCACAATTTTAGAGGCTAATATGGGATGAATATGTTATAGTTATTCTGGTTGCAACATATGACATTAATGCTTTATTTAATGTAAACTTGGATTTGGTTGTTGGAGTTTATCCCTGGTATTGTCATGAGTCATCTGTAAAAGCATGTCACCTACTCGTTGAATGCTATTACCGTCCGCAGGAGTCATTCCGAAATAGGACTTGCATGAATGATTATAGTTATTGATTATAATCTCTTAGCTAGACAAGTAGTTCTTTTGATCTTTTAATTTTCTTCGGAAGGACAATCATTTTCTTTTTACATGGTTGATATTTCACTCTATCTTTTGAATTTGTGTGAAACTTCCTTTTGTAAGTTTAATCGTCAAGCTGACATACTATACCTGGAGAATTTGAGTTTCAATTCCTTGTGCATCTTGGAGGTTCAAGATTTGAATGGGATGGAGAAGTATATTTGATTGCAAGCTTGGGAAACTAAGTTTTGGTGTTGAAAAGTAATTCTGGCAAGTTAGTAACAATAGAATCCTTACATGAGTAAATTATTTCATCTGTGAATAATTTTTAGGTGAAGAAAGAAATGATACGCTCACAAAGCATCTTCGCAGATCAAGAACTATGAAATCATCCCTTCTTCATGTTTGCTTCTGCTCTCGTTGTCAATCTCTCGAAAATTTGCTATTGGTTTCTTCATCAATGTATTCTTGCTCCATAGGAAATCATCCCTTCTTCATGTTTGCTTCTGCTCTCGTTGTCAATCTCTCAAAAATTTGCTGTTGGTTTCTTCATCAATGTATTCTTGCTCCATAGGATTACTAGACTCAGTGCATATTGGTTCTCTTGCAATTTTTAAATGCCACTCTCATAATGTTTTTACAGGTCCTCTAAAGATCAAATCAGAAGCTGTTTTGATACTACTCACCTCTACTTATTATTTATCATAGCATTAGTGTCCAATTTGTCCTTTCAAGCTGTCTTGGGCTTTCGATTTTGGTTTAGGAGGCCACTTAAGCATTGGTTATTTGTTATGTAGCTCTACTCGATTGTTAGTTTCAGCACTGTAGCAGTTCTGGCTTCAATGTTCTATAGCAGACTACAAATAATTCTAAAACCTGTTGCATGCTTAATTATGGTAGTTGTTCAGTAACTGAGACCCAATTTTTTTTTACTGTATTTTCAGAGGAAAACCATGGTATGAACCTGATTGGTGGAAATTTGGAGATGAAAAATCGTAAGTAACAAGTTGATGGCTGAGAGCACTTGGTTCTCAATATTTTTTTGAAAGTTGCTTGGTTCCCAATATGGATATTGGTATTCTGTCTGTATCTAACTGCTGGCTGAGGACTTGTGTCCGCTAACATTACTTAATTACTTCTTCCGTTAGTTGGGTCATCTCTTACCATGTCTCCATTGCTCTTTTAGTAACACGAGACCTGTTGAACTCAACAATTTTTTGAGTCTAAAATTGTAACTTCTCCAGTTTCGCAGGCCACTTTTCCCCTAAGTGATCAATTGAGCTTATTTACTTCGGTAGTTTGCTAGAACTAAGGTGATGTCGCGAACATATTTATTTACTTAGTGATGTTTATTTCAGGTACTTCCGGCATGCAGCTGGTTCACTTTTTATTCTGTCTAGAAGTTTGGCTCAGTATATTTACATAAACAGGTATTTTTCCCATGCCTTGGAATGGGAAATGGTTTTTATACTCATTTCAGCTTGTTTGGTGCTGGCACGGTGGATATTTGTTAAGTTGTACTAATAGTTTAACCGACTGCAAAACCTGACTTGCTAGTCCACTTTGCCAAAAAAAAAAATAATAATAATAATGAAAAATAAAAAATTATAATTTGAGAATCTTACTAGTTTGTAGTGCTCAAGTTATTTTCTGAATTTTTTCTTGTCATGAGGTGGAATTGAATTTCATATACTTTTTTAATATTAAATTTATAATGTTATTTTGTTGATAAGTTTTCATGATCAGAGACCTTTTGTGTTATATCAGTTTTCATAAGTTTATCTTGGATTTTGATAGGGAATGAAGATGAGAATATATTGACACTATTTATTTTTAATTTTAAGAAATTCATCTCAAAGCGCAATGAATACGAAAAGCCTAACCTTGCCTTGGTTGCACAAAAAGTAGCTCTCTTATTTCTCATTCTAATTTTGGATAAAGTATTAAATATTTGACAAACACTTTGTAAATGTACATTTTATTTTCAATATCTTTTCTTTTACCTTTTTTTAATCAATAGTTTTTATATATACCAAGTAAAGTTAGGTTCAAATATATAAATATAAAATAGAAGTTGGACACGTAAGGTCCTATTCTAAGATGTATGTCTCTTTCTATTTTTCATTATTTTTTTTTTACTTTATTAATCTATATATACATATGCGTGTCTTTTTATTTTATATTAGTTTATTTTACTTCATTAATCAAGAATATACATGTAACAAAAAATAGGAGTAAACACATGAAACCAACCAAATTATTTAGTTGTGTTTATGCATCATATTCATATTACATATAAAAGTTGTGCCATCTGTGTTATTCTACTGCATTGACTTTTTTACACCAGAATTTATTTTACCATAAAAAAAAAAATTCAAGATTTTACAAAAACAAAAAAAAAAAAAAAGAAATGAGAGTTTTTATTTACCTTTTTTTGGCCATTAATTTTCATGGTCAAAGATGTATAATATGATATATATGATAGTTCTTCTTTTGTATTTTTTGTTTCCTTTTTTGGTAGTTCCTTGCATTTTTTTATAGTCAAAGATATGATATGACAATATCTTTGAACATAAAAAAATACAAGGGTTGACGAAAAAAAAACAAAACAAAATAATGTCATATATGTCATATCCTAACAAGCACCGATACGGATACGAATACGGACATGGGTGCGGACACTTATTTGGCAATTTTTAAAAAATTATGGATACTGAAACGGTCGTGGCGGGGATTCGGCATTTTTTTATTTTTTTTAATAACTTTTATAAATTAGTAAAGTTATGTATTGATTGTTGGCTCAAAGCAACAACTAAGCAATTGCATTTCGTTA
>MKEJ01063324.1:0-12504 GCA_001753735.1 Embelia ribes
AAAAAGAAACATAAGCCAAAAAGTGATTTTTCAACAACTTTTGTCAGTCAAAAATCATTTGGATCGATCCAACTACTATTGGATCGATCAGTTACAACTTTTGGATCGATTCAACAGCTAGTTGGATCGATCGGGTGTACTAACATTTTAAGTGCTCACACCTATGGCTAAAAACATTAAAAAACACTCGTAATCACCACTAGGTACTAACAAAAGTATTTTTCAAGTTTCGGAATACTGTTTGAGTGCCTAAGACTCAATTTGAACTACTTTACGGGACTACCGACAAACTCCGACACAGCACTGCATCTAAGTCACTTCGCACCACGAAATCCAACTTTTGAATTCCTCACAATATGTCATGATACCTTTCTACTTCTCTAAAACATATGGCCTTTTATCCTAGCACTACAATGCATACACTAGCGCTTGTATAATGTAACATCTCGTAACAATACAATAAGGCTAATGCCTTAATACTTCACAACACATCGACAACGCCACAAACACCATGCCACATCTATGCTAAAGCAATATCTCAATACAAAATAAATAATATTATTATATATTTTAAACAAAAAAATTTAATCAAAATTGTCGGGACATTACAATCTTGATAAGTTCGTAGTAGTGTACCTTGACAAAATTGTTGTCTACAACTCCATGATAGAGGAACACATGGATCACTTGAAGTTGGTCTTCCAAAGGCTGAGGCAGAACCAAATCTATGTGAAACTAGAAAAAGCTTTTTTTCTCAGGAGCGTATCCAATTTTTGGGACATCTAATTGAGCGAGGACATATTTGTATGGACAAGGAAAAGGTTTAAGCAATCGAAGAGTAGAAACTACCCACGGGGGTTTCAGAGTTGAGATATTTCATGGGATTGGACAACTACTACCGATGTTTCATACAGGGCTACTCAAGAATTGTTGCTCCTTTCACTAAGTTGTTGAACAAAAACTAAGAATGGACTTAGGTAGACGAGTACCAACAGGCTTTCGATATTTTGTAGGGAGCCATGTTTAGTGACCTAGTTTTGGCTCTCCCAGATATAGAAAAGCCTTTTGAAGTGCAAATGGATGCATCCGACTATGTACTTGGGGCCGTTATATTGCAAGATGTACATACAGTGGCCTATGAGAGCCGCAAGGTGAAGGATACCGAACCAAGGTTTACAATCCATGAGAAAGAACTTTTGGCTATAACCTACTATCTTCATGTGTGGAGACATTATCTTTTAGGAAAAAGTTTTGTAGGTAAGACTGACAATACTGCTGTGAGTCATTTTTTGTCAACCGAAGCTTAATGCAAGCAAAGCGAGATGGCAAGAGAAACTTACTGAGTTCGATGTTAGGTTGGAGTATAAAGCAGGAACCACTAACCACGTAGCAGACGTTCTAAGTAGGAAAGCATTGCTTGCCTCATGCGAAATAATCAATCCCAAGTAGATACTATCAACAAGATTGCTTGATCGCATTCGTGCTGACTATGACAAGGATCCAATAGAAAAACCTTGTTGATGAGGGAAAAATACATTGATTTTAGCTCTAAGATGGTCTGCTATTATCCAAGAGCAACTACATCTTTGTTCCAACAGCCGATGGGTTTACTTGTGGAGTGCTATAATATTCAATGAGGAGGACATCCAGGCTGCGAAATAACCTTAACTTTGTTAGAGAAAAGATATTACTAGCCTCACATGCGGGATGATATGGCGGAATATGTTCACATATGTTTAATTTGTCAGCAGGACATACCAGAGCATTATAGGCCAGGGGGCTTACTGGAGCTACTTCCCCAACCATTAAGACCAGGTGAAAGTACTTCACTAGATTTCATTTTCAAACTGCCCAAGGTTGGAGAGACTGCAACAATCATTACTATTGTTGATAGGTTATTCAAATATGCAACCTTTGTACCTGTACCTAAATATACTTTAGCGAAGGAGACAACCAAGCTCTTCTTCAAACATGTTGTCAAATACAAGGACATACTAAAGAACATTGTTACTGATTGAGATTCATGTTTCATAGGGACCTTTTGGTATGAATTATTCAAGCTTCTTGGCTCACAACTTAACATGTCTTCGAGTTATCACCTGAAGACATATGGACAAATAGAACGCTTTAATTCAATGTTGGAAAAGTACCTGGTCCACTTTATTAACATGAATAAGCCTAATTGGGTGCAACTCCATAATTTTACTCAGCTTTATTTTAACGCTTGAAAGAGTGAATCCAGTAGGATGAGCCTTTTTGAGGTGATCACTGGCTAGCAACTGCTGCTACCTCACACAATAGAAGGACCTTATATTGGAAAATCCCCAAGAGCTTTTCAGTTGGCGAGAAATTTGAAAAAGACTATGATCTGGTATACGCCTGTCTTAATAAGGAATTACACAAAATGAAGAAATGAGCAGGATGAGAAGCGGCACCCTTTGGAGTTCAAAATTGGAGATCTGATTCTGATCATGCTTTCATATGAGAAACACAAATTCATGTGAGGACGAGATAAAATGCTTGTTTGGAAATATGAAGGGCGTGTTACTGTCATAAAAAAGGTGGGAAAGTGTACTTACAAGATCGATACTCCTTATTGGTTGAAGATCAATCCGGTCATCCATATTAGCTACCTTAAACTAGATCATGCTGACATGGAAGACCCCATAATAAATGTGTAAAACTGAGAAACCATCACAACAAGGATCCAATGAAGAGTATTGAAGACATACTTGTAGATCGTATCACAACGTCTTCAAATAAGAAGCACCAAGAGTTTCTCGTGAAGTGGAGAGGGCATGGAGATGATGAAGTCGGCTAAAAAAGGGAGTCAAATTTGGGGGCTTTTGTTGAGCAGATTAGAAACTATTTGGATCAGAAGTCACTGAGGATGACAACTGTTCAAGTAGGGGCGAATGTCATGGGTTGTTGGTCAATGCACCTGGGACGTTCTCTTAGTAGTTAGGAAGTCATTGTAATCTTCTTTTTATTTTTTTGTAATTTTTTATATTTTATTTTGGTCATTATGACTCATCGAACATAATCAATGTCTACTTCTACTACACCAAGAATGGCTTAGAATGTATACATAGGGAAGTGGTGATCAAGCATGCCCTTCTTACCAACTATAACCTTTTAAGCATGTGTTAACTCTTGACCTTCACAAGTTTGTAAATGTTGCAATCATTAATGAAATAATATTTTCTTTTCATATTGTGTGTGCGTTCATTATGACTTGATGCATTATTTTCATTCAATTGTTGTTGAGATTGGCGGGCCTGTCTACTAATGGTAGCAAGTGCCACATTGAGGACATTGGCAATAGAAATACCAAGTGTTACCCTGTGACCCCAACCGCTCTCTTTTTTTCTCCCTCTACCCGTCTTTCCTCCTCTCTCTTTTTCTGTTTCGCCCCTTTCCCCCAACCCCCATTTTTCTCCCCTGCACC
Organism: Embelia ribes; assembly: GCA_001753735.1. Lineage (NCBI taxonomy): Eukaryota > Viridiplantae > Streptophyta > Magnoliopsida > Ericales > Primulaceae > Embelia > Embelia ribes. The sequence continues at coordinate 3,449 of MKEJ01063324.1, forward strand.
TATTTTCCGCCCACCGCCACCACCCGTCCTTCCAACCTCCAGCTCCGCAGTTTATTGGCTTTTTAGATCGATTAAAATTATCTGAATTTGAAATAATCCTAATATCAAAATTACTATTTTGTACGGCTTAGTATTAAATTTGGAACTGGATATTTTGGGTTGTGTTTTTTAAAGATTGACTTAATTATGTAAGAATTATTAGACACAAATTTCACTGAGATTTAAAACGGTTTGTTAAAGTTTATTTAATTTAAAAATAATCTATAAAATTTCATTTGATTTGATAGAATTTCACGTTAATCTTATATTTGAAATCGGATTATCCGATTCAGTTCTGTTTGTGATGTCCCAAATTACATATCTACTTCATTGCTAAAAGAAAAACAAGTTAAAGCAATTTATTTTTATATTCTTATATAATATTATATATTTTTATAAATTATTATAATTTTTCAACTCTCTTAGTATTTTCGATTGAGAAAGAAAAAATATTTTAATTAATTAATTATATTTATATCCTTAATTAAATTTTATTTTTTCTTTTTAGAACCTCAACTTAATATTATATAATTTTATGAGTTAGAAAAGTCATAAGACATATATATTGTTATTTAAAATTTATTTTTTTTATATAAAATAATTTATACTATACGTTTTTGCGAGATGTATATCCTTAGTTAAATTTTATTTTAGAAAAAAATATTTTAATTATATATTATCTTAGTTAAATTTTATTTTTTATTTTTAAACCCTGTATTTAAAATTATACATTTTAATGAGAAGAAAATATTTTACCCATACAAATCCTTAGTTAAATTTTAATTGTTTTAGTTTGAGACCATGTACTTTACTTTTGATTTTCTATGATAAAGACCAAATAAATTCAAGTTCATATAATATTAAATTTAATTATAATATTAATTATGGATATGTGTGTTATTTGAAATAGGGCACCAAAAGTATTAGAATTGAATTAAAAGTAGCCAAAATATAAATTATATTAGTTATATATGTGCTATTTAAAATATGAGACAAAAAATATAACAATTATAACTAAAGAGCCTAAATAGAAATTATCTTAACTCAAATCATAGGACTAAAATTGCAAGAATTCAAACTAGAGGGTCAAATAAAAGTGATAACAAAAAATAATTCAAATTACCACAAAATACCCTTAACCCTAACGGACAATGTGACGAAAGTATTAACTTTACAAAATTTTGAAATAATAGTGTATCAATCGAACCTAATTTGTGTTGGTGTATTAATCGGATTTAGCCTCATAGATTGGCATACTAGAAGATAATTTTCCCTAGTTCTTAATATACTTTTACATTTTAAGTAAAACTATCATGCAGCCCGCGCGATACGCGGGTTGTGAATTATATTACTTTTTGTATTAAATTTTAATTATTTATGGAATTATTTTTTATATGACATCTTATATTTCTTATTCTTCTTTTTCTTTCCAGTTATTTAGAACTTTATAAAAGATTGGATTCGAAGGATCTATACAGTGACAGTATTTTTACAAAATATTAATGTCTATTTTAATTAATTCTAGGTATACGAAAGTTAATATTTATTCGGATAATATTTTAAAAAATTATAGAAAATCTTATATTGGTATGAATCAATTTATAAAAATATTTTAATTTTTCAGCTTAATTTTAATAATTTCTATTATGATAAGTTATCTCATAGTTCTGTACATATATATATATATATCTATCGCTCTCTCTCTCTCTCTCTCTCTCTCTCTCTCTCTGTGCGTGTGGGAGGTGTGAGTGTGACGTGTATAGGGGTACCAGTCTTGTGAGAAATCTGTTGTGCTAACCGTCATCCGTTTTGCGACAGCTAACAGAATTAAAACAAATACATAAAATAAAATACAACTAGGTAGAAAAAAGAAGACGAAAAGGGTACAGATTAAAAAAGAAAAAAATATTCTCAAATTTATAATTAAGATAAAGTTAAAATCTGGTCAATTCACTTCTGGTGCTAAATAGCAAGGACGAATGGATTATGTTGCAAATAAAAGCGCAACAAAAGACTCCTCACAAGGGTAATTCTATATTTTATTTCAAAACGAAATCCAAATAAATGATATTTAGTGACCGTTGGTGGTCGCCCTATATGACAAAAGTTTGTAATTAATGTCATGTCTATACTTTATATAAAAGTTATGTCTAATTAATGATATAATACCATATGCATTTTTTAACAGTCGGATTTCGTTAACCTTGGAAAGATCCAAGATAGGAAATTTTAGAAAAAAAAATTTCAAAATAATAAATATATGATATATGGTAATTATATCATATAATATCATTATCCATAAATAAATCCAAATTTTGACCCCAAAAAAAAAACAAAAAGATAAATATTATAATAAAAAAAAATCCTAGGGTTAACAGAAAAAATAAAAAATACAAAAAACACACACACATATAGGGCAATTATCAAAAACACCCTCAAGGTTTGACCGGAATCAATTTAGTTTCACAGTTCCAATTTTTCTCAATTTCAACCTGAATGTTTTAATATTCCATCAATAAGTCCTTTTGACATTTTTGCCCTTTACTTCCAAGGATAAGCTATATTAAGACATTTATATTTATTTTAATAAATTGTACTACACTACAAGTAATTTAATTAATAAAATATCATTTATTAAAAGTTTAAGTTTACTGTATTTTAGTTCACTATTAATATTTATATTATATCTTAGTTAAAATATTACTTAATGAAGTTAACTAATTTTATTTCTTATTAAAATAGTTTTTACTATTGAAAATTACTTAAAAATCTGTCAATAGAAAGATTATAAACAAAAGTGTCAAAGGAAAGTTTTCATGCGACTATTTTATTCTTTTGGAAAATAAAAAAATATATAAAAAAGGGGACCAAAAGAACTGTGGCACATTGTATAACAAAAAAATGCATTATAAAAAAATATATTTATTTTATATATATTAACATTTATTAATTAATTACAATCCAATATCATATTATTTATTGATATTATATAATTTTTAATTATTATTATGTATATTAAATATGTATATACATTGTGTGTGTGTATACATAGTGGAATTTAAATTTTATAATTGTATAAGTTTTTTCACTTTTTCTCATATTTCTTTTTATTTACTTTAAGATGTTTCTCTAATATCAGGGTTATATGGTCCAAATTGTGGCAAAAGTACCTTATTGATGGAATATTGAAACCTAAGATGTTAAATTGACAAATTTTGAAACGTTAGGACTAAATTGACAAACAGTCAAACCCAGGGGTGCTTCTGATAACTGGCCATATATATATACAGACGCACACATATCATATTGGTCATAAAAATTCATGATTTGACCAATAAAAAATTCTTCATGGCCGGATTTTTGACCCGAGAAAAAATATCCAAGGACTAAAGAAGAAAATATAATATAAGTACAATTATAAATTTGTTTCTCTCATAAACTCAAATTAATTCTCTTTTGCCTTGGCTCTTATATGTATACAAACTTATCCATCTATCCACTCTATTTAAAATAGGCGTAAAAATTGTAAATTCAATTCCAGTTCGTACTTTTAATGTTTTCTAAAATTCTTAAAATTTTATTGAAATATAACTGATAAAAATTGTATAGAAGATAGAAATATTTCTTATATCTCAAATCGAAATAGATCAATAAAATACAGTACAGAAGTAGAATATTAAAAAAAAATTCCACTACAATAACAAACTTTAAATACTATCCAAAAAATTAATAAGTACTATGTATAAAATATACATAAAAAAAAAAAACAAGCTTTTGGGCTAATAATAAGTGTGACAAAGATAATTTTTTTAATTAAAAAAACTTTGAAAATTCTTATTCATTATTAGAAAAAGTTAAAACCATTAAGTTATAATATACATAAGTATCTAAAAATATTTGGACAAAATGGAAGCTATGTGCAATTTGATATAATTATTACACATGTAACTAATAAATAATTTAATAAAAAATAATTAGTATATTAAAATATTTTTATCAGTTAAATTTCACTAATAAAAAAATAGAAGATTTTGGCAACGGAAATTTGATTAAAAATAGTATTATTTTGTGTGTCTTGATCTAGTGATTGCTTATAATCTTACACATGGATGATGAATATTTATTAAATAGCTTCAATGGTTGAAAAATGATATGTATAATCGCTAAATTATCCATCATGTACCTTTGTCGTTGGCCATACTGCTCGAGAGTCTTTGGTTAGGCAATCACGCTAGCATGGCATTGTATATATCAATAAATAAAAAAATTATGGCATTGCTCCATCATGGCACAATGTACTTCGGTGGACGAAGCTGCAGGCGACGAACACAATAAAAGGTTTCAGAATCTAGTGTTATCACTAAAGTTAACATGACTAATTGTTACGAAGGTTTATCGGAATTGAGAAAAGCTTAGGACCATGCTGAGGCAACAATTGCTAAGAGCCAATGAGCTAGCGCGGCATATTCAATGGCCCCGTGACATGTCAATAATGTTCACCATTATCGACATATCACGCGAATATTTGTTGTGTGGGATCAACTGACTAGTTCCTAGCAATGCTCTCAAGGTGTTGTACCCATCCTTTTTGAGCCCATAAGAATCACTGTTTCAAGTATAGCCACCACAGATGCTAAATATAATAAGGAGAATAAAAGATAGAAACAACTCGATGTGTCCATACAAGAAGCAAAAGTGAAGACCATGCGAATTAGGAATAAATAAACAATATACATATAAATGAGGGTTCTTTTACAACATAAGCCGAAAAAATTGATCAAAGAATCGAAAGTTTGAGCACTTATAATCTGATACAAAGTTACAAATGCATATGTGAACTAGAATGCTCATTTTAAAGAATTGAATGGTTGATGACTTGAGAACCAATGAAACAATAGATAGCTACAAATATGAACTATCAGATTCTATTTAATTTTTCTTCTTTTTCTCCTTCAACAAATTATGAGATGGGACTTCACTTTTAGCTAGCCCGCTCATGTATTAACCTCCCCAAGCTGCAATTTCTTCATTGCAGCCTGGGCTCGGAGTAGAGATTCACCCACTTCAGTATCCCCAGGAAGTTCCTTTTTCAAGACCTCGTAATCTCTCACTGCTTCTCCCCATCTTTCGAGCTATAAACAAAACAAAATAAAACCAAACCAATCAAAAACTAAAACAGACGCTAACAAATGCCAATATGGATCTAAAGTGCATATATATGTACATACTAATTTACCTTTGCATTAGAGACGGCTCTTCTAAGGAGGGCCTTGGTATAATTTGGTTGAATTTTGAGGGCTTGGTTACAGTCCTCAACCGATTGTTCCCACAATCCAAGCTTAGACCAACAAATTGCTCGGTTGCAATATAGCACAGAATTGGAGAGGTCATATCTAAGGCCGTCCCCATAGGCTGTGCTGGCTTCGGAAAATCTTCCAGCATCGAAAAGATCTTTACCACGAGAACGAGCTCTTGCCACAAATTTTACGTTATTTAACAGCAAAGCAACTTCAATGTTATTGTGATCAATCTTAGAAGCTTTCTCCGCAGCTGTAATTGCATTCTCAAACCTGCAAATTTGACAACATTCGTGTGCACTCAAATATGGTTTTGAAAACAGACTCTGCTTCTAAATTCAGGATTGAGGCACATAACGTCACATGAACTGGAACTTTCTTAGATCCAAATTCTGAAAAATCTATGTCAATTTTCTTTTATTGATTATGTACATTGTTTTGTAAGAAATAGAAAACACGAAGACAAAATGCTGCTTTCTAAAGCTCTAATACTTTAGGTTTCAAAGCCAGTGAAGGCATGATCAAATTCAAAAAACTAGAATTCACGTATTGATGTTTAGGACAACTGTTACATGGTTTTCCAGGAAAAGAGAAATGCAGGAAACATGTTTCAAGGGTCAGTTCCCAAAACAGTTTCTAGAGCATTATCAAAGAAATACATATTTGAAAGCTCAAGAATTCTAAAATTTTCTTTTTTACATAATTCAGAAAGAAAACAAGTAGGACTGAGTTCACTGAGTTGCATTGTTTTCAGTTTCGAGGCAGTCAAACAAGAACAAAAAAAATTAAACTACTGAGAATATAACCAGCCCTAAAAATCCTAAAAACCACAATGAAAAGCACCCTTCAAGAGAGTTTCATAGCTCACCTTCCAAATGCCATGTCAACCAGGGCCCGGACATAGTGCAAATAAGCTTCCGAAAACATGCCAAAGAACTTTGTTTGTGAACACGAAGCAGGGCATGGTTCTGAATTTACAATGCTTGATAAGATAGAATCTGCCTTCTCAAGCTGATGGAGTTTCACAAATGCTTCTCCTTTGCAAGCAATTATCTGTAAAATTGTAAACAGTTTATAAGGCGACTTTAAAATATTTCATTTCTCAATTGAGTCACATTTCAAACTTGAGATATTACCTGAGGAGAAGAATCTGCTCCAGCTACCATAGCTCCCTCACATTCTCTCAGCACGCTCTTCCAATCACCAATCTTTCGAGCATCCACACATCGATTGAGATGTTTCTCCACTAAAAGTAGCTTTTGAAGTTCAGATTTATCATTTGGTTGACCGCTAATACATAGATGATGGCGAGCGTTTTCGACCTGTCCCAACCTGTTAGCATTTAAGTTCAAAAGAATATTCATCAATTAGAATCTGGAAAATAGCTGTAGGAATTAGCTCTGTACATAAATTCTTACGGATAAAATTAAGAAATTTATTTGATTGCGTTAAACAACTTGACTAGTGAAATAAAAATAATTCGTATGAGCTAGTACAAATGCATATATGCAAGAGGAAAATGTTGTTACTTGAACTGATAAATCCAATTTCAAATCAATTTTTGATGGAAGAGAGATAGAAAAGTAATCTTAACAGTGACAACTACCAACCAAAGTGGACCAAAACGAACCAAATGGTGAAATAGATGACACCAATCAAAAATCCAAACATATCGTAATGGCAAAGATTCATCTCTTTTAATCATGTATACATACCTAACCCCAAAATTAGTATAGGGTAGGGTATGGTGGATGGAATAGGCAGCACCAAACCTTTGGAAAAGAAAATATGAAAACCAAAAAACAGATGAAAATAACTTAGGAACTCACAACCACCAAGACAGGTTAGTCTTAGCTCAGTGCCAACAATTACAGATTCTACACATTTAACACAACCAAACAAAAACATCGATAGATCGGAATAACAATTCTAAGACTTAGGAAAGCAATCCAATCATCATTATAAACCGTAACGCTCTGTTTAGTGCAAGGATTTCTTGTTGGAAAATGTGGCGAAAAGAAAATTTTCTTCACAAAAATTCATGGATTGAATTCCAACATTTTCTTTTACGTCACATTTTTCTTCAACAAATCTTTGTACTAAATGCACCACAAGAGTAACAAAAATGAAAAGTAACTAAAAATGGATATCTGCTAAATCCAAACACAATCCACAAGACGGAAACACCAAATAGCAAACGGCTTATCCAAAATTTGCACCAATCCAAAAACAACCGACACTAACAAGATTCCTTTTTGTCGGTGCACCTACAAACAAAATCAATATCCTTGAGGAAAAGAAAATACAACAAACAAAGCTCAAGGAGAGGCTATATTCACTTTTTCATTGAATGAATAAAGCTACACAAATAATTTTCTAAATAAATAAGAATTTCATGGTGGAAAGTAATTCTAAGGCACTTTAATGGGCTAGTAAGAAAAGGAAACACCAAAAGAATATTTCAGACTTGCAGAATTATCTGTGTCACATTATGCAAACCAAATGGGCAATGCTAGACAAGGTGACGCACCACACAAGAGCGAATGGCGAGTGATCCACGCATTCGCTCAAAATTATGTATGTGTAGTAGTAGCAAAGGTAACGCACGACTTTCTAGCTGTTAGATCGCAAATTAGTTAGTATTTCTATTTCGTGATTCCAAAAGATGGGTGTGGCAACCAATCGATGTATCAGCCAAACACAATCCACACTATGATTAATCACATTCTTATATGCCAAAACATCAGACCACCAGAACACAGATGAATATTAAGACAATGCCAGTGCCACTCGACATTACCTGAGAAGAAGCGAAGCAAGCCTCTGATGAGCCCGATCGTACCCGCTATCTAGCCTCACCGCCACCTCGCATTCCTTCACCGCCTCCCCCAGCTGCCCCATCATTGTCAGCGCTGCCGCCTTATTGCTCCTATACGCCGCATTCTCCGGTGAAATCGATATAGCCTTTTCATACAAAGCCAATGCCTCCCCGAAATTCCCCTTCCTGTACATCTCATTCCCCTCCCTCTTCACCTCCTCGGGGTCCAACCCCATCTCCGGTGCTGACCTGGCACCACCGCCACCACCTCGGATTATGCTGCCGTGGCCGTAGTTTACTGTTCCAGACCCCAATGTATCGGGCCGGGTCGGGAGCCTGGAGCCCATGTTTGACTTCAGGATCACCCCCGAGGGACAGATGTTGCCAGCTGTCACGCGGGCGGCTCGAGCACCGCTGCTGACGTCAGACCCGGGGGACGATGACGCGGCACGTCTCGGGTTTCCGATGTTTCCGGTCGGGTACAGGACCGTGTTCGGAGACGAGATAGATGCTGAACTGGCACCGCCTCCGCCGGAGCAGCCGCTGCCGCCGCTGCTACCGCTGCTGCTGGCGCCGGAGTAGATCAGCGGGGACCCCACCGAGGCCGATCTCCGGTGACGTGGTTTGGGATTGGGGGCTGAGGGTCCGGATCGGCGGGCGTCGAGATCGCCGGAGAGATTCGAGCCATTGCCGTTTAGTCGCTTACAATGGTTATCGGCGGCGGCGGCGCCGTCGTGGCTCCGGCGAAGAATTGGGGGAGAACCTAGATCGAGCTCCCTGAAATCGGGCTTGTTCTGTTGATGACCCATTTCCATATATGTATGTATAGTTCTATATATATGTGTATATATATAAGTTGAAATTGGACTAGTTGAAGCAATGTAGGTAGTGAATTGAAGAAA
>MKEJ01063325.1:0-19795 GCA_001753735.1 Embelia ribes
TAATAAACATACAATTGAATTTAACTTTTAATGTTTAAAATATATATTTAATAAAAATTAAATTTAAATTTTATATTATAAAAATTTAATGTTTAATGCTAAGAGATAGTAATATTTTTATTAAGCGATTCTATTTATATTTCTATTATTTATATAATAAATTTTATAGAATTTTTTATTTATATTTTTTTATCCCATTATTTATATTCCTCTTTTTCTTCATTTGCTTAAAAAAATTATTCATATTTTTTATTTATATAAAGAATTAATAAATTAAATTAAAATTTTAAAGTTCAAAGTTAAGAAATAATAATATTTTTTATTAATACATAATTAAGCAAATAAGATTTTATAATTAAATATATTATTATATGTAGAATTTTAAATGTGGAAGGGTTAAAGATATCAAAATAAGTTTTGAATGCAGTAAAGAATATGATAGATAATCTGATACAGATAGTAAGAAATAAAAATTCTGTAAAACAAAGATAAAATTCATTTTTTTTCGTATTTTAAATAATCTCTTAAGATAATTTGATAAAAATGTTTTTAGGGCTTCACAAAATTGAAGTGGCAATACTAGACCTAAGCCACCAAATTGCGATCTGAGAGTGGGAATAAGAACGAAAACGAAAGCTTGAAAGTGTGATTTCACACCTGTAAGCCAAAAATCTTTGAGAGGGAGAGCTAAAACGAAAATTAGGAGCTAGAGCGTTACCTATCGATTAAAATTTAAGTGACTTAGCACTAGACCCCTTGAAACAATTTTTGCATAATTTGCTAACCCCCCTCCCCCTCCCCCCCAAAAAAAACAAGCAAGAATGGAGAACAAGAATTGGCATTGGTACCATTTTCTATTTTTTCTAGTTTATAAAATATTGAATCCCAATAAAATTCAGAATGGTTGTTATTTCAGGGTTCCTTAATTTTTCTTAGAATCTTATATAGTCTGATCAACTTTTATCGGCTAGATAATATACATTAATAGCATGTTATGATGGGTTAACGTAGGTTGGAGTCTTTGTCTTATCGTTGTTCTTCTTATCACGAGTAAATTTCTATTTTTTGCGGGGAGCCAAGCTTACAATCCCTTGGCTGGTCGAGCCCTCGTACCAAGGTAACAACCGCTGGATCAAATTCTGTTTAAGCAATAGAATTAACTCTCTCACAATCCAATAACTCATACATTGATTTCTCCTACATAATTCATTGTCATATCATGAAATTATACATGTTTTTGCAAAATATTTGTATCTATAACACTAGTCACTCAACTCTTGTCCAGTAAAACAACACATATTTACATCAAAATCTCGTACAACCAAATTGATTCACACTTTTTCTAAATTAAAAATCAGCATCCGATCCGTAGCTCTTTTGCGAAGGACTAATAGGAGGCCTAGAACTACTCACAGAGTTGCCTCTCCTAATTTGGAAATTATTTGAAGATGATGAAAAAAATGAACCTTTAAAATTAGATTTCTTTGATATGAGAGGCTTGGGAAGAGTGTGTAACTTGAAAGTATCTAATCCCCCTCCATAGCTCTTGGATGATTTTATTATTTTCTTATTAATTCCATATGGTTTTGGTTTTTTGGCAAGGTCTTGTATGCTTGTTACCCTTGAGAGTGATGTAAAAGATTCAGATTTGCCATGGTAGAACTTTGAGAGGCCTCTCCTGCAACCATTAATTTAATGTTATATACAAATACTATAATGAAGAGAGTAAATAATGATAGTAACAATTGTATAAGAAAGTGAAAAGAAAAAAGTAAAAAATAAAATATAAAATCAACAATGATAGAGTAGTTTTGGCTTGCTTGGTTTAATTTCCGATTTAAAGATCAAGTTTTTTTTAAAAAAAAAAAGAAATTTATTATTTGTTTGGTTGCTTAATTATTAAGCTGTGTTTTTATTTTGTTGTTCCGACTCAAAACATTAAAAATTTTAAACTGAATACACATAGTTTTCTATTAGTTTTAGAAAAATTACCCTTTCATTTATCCGAGAAAAGGTTCATCTTATTCTTGCATGATGCAATTCAACATGCTAAAATTTCAAAACAATTAGGTTAATTTCTATACTGATATTTCTTATTCTGATCAATATTGTTCAATTCTTTCCAAAAGGGATATCTTACAATGCTTTTTTACCATATTTTATAATAATCTTTAACAAAAGGGTTTAGTTAGTCTCTGTCTATGATATAATTAAGTGCAAAAGTACATCATATACAGAAACTCCTAAAAAACAATAACTAGTGATCTAATAATGAGATAATTGTTCGTACGATTTCCATACATAGTTATCAATATATGAATTATTTTCCTATATATATATATATATATATATATATAAATGGAAGATTGTATACTTACTTGATGGGTAGCTCCGATATTAGCTCTGATAAATCATATAACGATGATGAACATGAATTCGATAACGAAGATGCATCATCATCATCCATGTTTGATGATGAAGATGGTGATGCATCATCATCTTCTTGTCGATCTTCAACATTTTTCATCTTGCAATGATCATTATTATGGTTCAAAAAACATGATTTTTCAACCCTTTGATGTTGTTCTGCACCCATTGATAAATCCTAATAATAAGAAGAATAAAAATGAGTAGATATATATGGTTATGACCTATATTTATACACAACAACCCTTCCTCGTGAGAAATCATATTGTGGACTTGGCGCACAAGGTTACAATATTTTTTGGGTGTGTGCGTGTCCAATAAATTTTACAATGACATATTTTGTAATTTTGTCAAAAAATAAATGGCATATATTGTATTATTCTAATATCAAAATAATCGAATAAGTCATAATATGTAAGTTTCCAAAATGTAGCCGTTCAATATGTCTACATAAGTATATTTTGAAATAGTTCATTTTTTGAATTAATATGGAACTTAATAAAGATACGCCTTTTTTGACACAACCTCTAAAATAAAAATGTACTTATAATTATATTTTCTTTAGTTGTTTTCTCATTGTAAACTTTTAAAAAAAAAAAAAAATTGGGATAAAAAAATGGAAGAAATTTAAACATACAGTACATATTATGTCGAAATTTTAGAATAAAATTTATATATATATAAAAATATTAAGCACATCCGTGTATTACATATTTTTTGCCATCTCGTATTTTATTAACTCGTTGCAATTATATTATGTTGACGTGGTGTTCGAAGTCCATTGGATAAATATCTCACTTCTAAGGTTGGCCGATATGGAGACATGCATTTGTATTTGTGTATTGGGTTTTAGTTTCTTTGAAGGGGAGAGATTTGATCATGCAATTGTTGTAAATTCTCTAGCTCACAAATAATTAGTTTTATTTTTTATTTTGAACGTCCAAAAAAAAATATTTATTTCTATTTTGAGAATATATAATTATTACAAAATTGAAAGCAATACCATTTTTTTCTTTTTTTATAAATTTTAGGGATAGTAAAAGGAAAAAAAAATTATAAGGATAATTTTGATGAGTTATATCAAATTCCAATTCTAAAACTAAATTTTTTGACTTTATTTTAATACGTGTTTGGTTAAATTGGGCAATTATTTATATACAGAGCGAGCATAATTTCATACTCTTAGTCTTGAGGCCACAAATACTTGATCAACAATTTTGCACAAGTCAACAATTACCAAAATGTAATAAAATATTTATTGATGTGATATTTTTTTGTGACTGATGCAAATATAGAGCCTAATAATTAAATATAAATATTATGCATTGTGCAAGTATGACCTAACACTATTGATTTAACTCATATTTTTCGCCATAAAAAAAAAATAGTAGAAGAATATCACTTAAAAGGTGCATAAAGAACACGCCGGAAACCAGAAAGAGAGCATAAATGAGAGAGAATAAAAAAGGGAATAGATCCAATTTGGTCCAAATTTTCAATTTTATTTTACATGCTATATAATGTTATAATCATGTTTTTATATATATATAAAAGTATACATTGGTATTAATTCCGTGGATTAAGCCTTGTTAAACTAAACCACATAAAATTTTAATCTCTTATTTTACTTTTTGTACATTTTTCGCTATAAAAGAAAATTAGAAGAAGAATGTCACTCAAAAGGCGCATAAAGAATGCGTCAGATATCAGAAAAAGAGCAGAAAGGAGAGAGAATAAAAAAGGGAATAGATGTAGTTTGATCCAAAATTTCAGCTTTATTTTACATGTTATATCATGTTATAATCCCTCTTTATATTTATATTTATATATATATATATAAATATATCGGTATTAGTTTTGTAGATTATGCCCTGTTAAACTGAACCACATAAAATTTTAATCTCTTATTTTATTTTTTTTGTAAATTATTATATATATATTTTTAGCATGATTCATAATATAATATTTTATGAAGAATAATCTAAAATATTTTTTTTTTCTTTGGTTGCCTTATCCCTGAATTCTCTTTCTTCGTAAGGTTTATCCTTGGATTCTACATTATCTCTTCTTCTATGGTTTTCATTCTTTGACCTTTTACGAGTGATATGTATATGCATGTATCTAATTATGTATTGCAAATAGGAGGACAAGAGGATAAGCTTCATAGCTTTGAACCCATCCACAATCCTACTCACCGCATATATTAACAATCAATTTCTATGCCACAAAGCACTAGCCTAAGATTATTATGCCTAGAAAATGGCCTAAAGATGACATTTTTTGGGTAGATTGATAAAGATGGTGATTGGTGGGGTCAACACTTCATTGACGTTGACCCATTTGAAATTTGGAAAATATCTTAAATAATTTGTAGAAAGATATGTTATCATACCAACAATTTACATAACTTACACTTGCGACTTCAAAGCTAGATCGAGACATACTACCATACCACTTCAATAATATCGAAGAGGTTGGGTTCATTTGATGATTTTCATCAACTTGAGAAGTGTTAAAAAGTGAGTAATAATTTTGAAATTTCTTGATCGAATTCTGGTATGCCTTAAAATAGTCGGTTGTGATATTACATAGTCATAACTTAAATAGCACATTAAAATTACATATCATCATCATAAGTACAATTAATTTCGGATTGTATGCCGGTGGAGTGACAAACTATCATAAAATAGCGCCCTAATCCGATTCAATACGCCTTGTGGTTTCTGCAAAGGGAACATAAAACATGGTTATCCTAGGATCATTTTCAACCTTGAAGATGTATACAAACATGATTCTATACACTCAATTGACTTTTTCTTACACAGAATGGTAAGCAATTCATAAACCAAACCTTATCAACATCAACTCATGAAAATATTCAAGGCGTGTGATGTTGTCTATCCTATCCTTGAACATTTCTACGGTCAATATTCAAGGGTTGGCAAATAATTCTATCCATTAACTCTGTTTGATTTGTTGAAAAATGGGGAAAAGACAATACTTTGTAGAAAGATATAATTTTGTATAATTATTTTGCAGAATTATTTATTTTGTAATAAAATATATTTTCTAAATCTTGAGGAAAATAAATTACTTCCAAATTGGTCAAAAAATAATTTTGAGAATGTGTTCTATTGTTCTATTTTACACATATCATGTTTGTTTTAGGAGTAATTTAGAATTATTTCGAATCCTTTTTCGGCGTCGGTTGGCAACCTCTCTCTATTTTTATTTTTATTTTTATTTTTACTAGTCCTTTTTCTATGAAAAAAAATTAGAATACGAATACTGATTTCATTGTAGCCAATGTTATGCAACCATAATAATGCTGGAAAATCAGTATTTCAAATAAGAAAAAATAAAACTCAAAAGGTTCATATAAAAGAAGTTCTCCAAATAGAAGAAAAAGAGACAAACTAGAAAAAACAATTATACAAATGAACTTGAAATAAACCCAAAATTTTATTGGATATGGAAAATTAAGTCCTAGTTTGGGAATGATGGGTTCTTTTTAAAATCTACTTCTTAAAATTATTTTCAAAAATTTATTTTAAAAGCAGATGTAATCCTAATTTTGGTAAATAAATTTTAAAAATTACTTTGATAAGTAGTGTAGTGTTTGGTACGATGATGTTTTTTATTGTAAAAAGTTTAAAATATATATGTAAGGGGAATGTGATAAATATAATTGAGATTATTATGATAATTAATGGAAAAAAAAGCAAGGAAAAGTTTTTCAAAGCACCCTATGATTGCTACCAAAAGAATTATCAAAAAAACAGAAACATATTATTTAAAATATGTACTTTAGATTTTACGAAACACCTCAAGCTACAATTACAAAGGAAAAAAAAAGAAAGAAAAATAATAACAATCCCAAACTGGCCTAAGCCTTAATTTGTTTATAATGTAACTTTTTAAAATCAGATTATCAATGTGGCCTTTTAAATTAATTCTAAAACTGTTTACCATTCTATTTTTAAGGATTAATGTGAACTAATAGATGCCATACTTTTATGTTGAAAATCTTATAGTTGCTTTAATTAGAGTTTGACATAGTAGTGATTTTAATTGAGTAAAGAAAAAAAAGAACATCTATTGAAAAAGAGGAAAATATAGCTGAGATTATTTAATAACTAATTATAAAAAAATATTTATTTCAAAAGGGTATGAAAATGGCTTGATGTTTACATTATCTGATTATCATAATTGTTTCATATTCAGTCTATCTTGAAATTGATATCAGTGTTCAAAACTATAACTTGAATTTTTATAAGTTTGCACCATGTACACCTCTATTACAAATATCACGATTTTGTCCTGTTAAAAATAAACAAATAGTAGTAAAGTTATGTATATATTTATTTAAAAAATTTTGTACACTTGACCGTCTATATGTATATATTTATTTAAAAAATAGGTGCTTCAAATTTCTTGTCCAAACTTACAACCATAATTAAGAGATTGTGGGGAAGATGATGGTTGAAACTTCAATCGATAAAAATGAAGAACTGCCCACCTTTCCCATTATTCAATTTATCAGAGAATGCACCAACAAAGTGTATTCATCATTAGAACAACGCCGATACACTATCTCTGCTTTATCTAACTATTTAATTAAAAAAAATAAATAAATGAATAATAAACAATACTTCACCAGTTCTATAAATATAGGTCCATTTCGTTTTTTACTTTGATTAAAAAATTATATTTAATAAGGATAGAAAAATTAACTTTTATCACTACTCTTCCAAAAAATACTTCATTGCATTCTATCCATGTTTCTTGATATTGTAAAAAGTTGTTAGTGTTTATAAAAGGTCACCATGTTAAATAGGAGCATAATTGACAAAATTTCGCTATACTCTTTTTTTAAAAAGAAAATAGGCCTATATATTAGGATGTATGAAAAAGGAAAGCGGACCTATATTTACACGGTCGGAGTAATTAACTTATAATTCATAAAAACATTAGGATGATGGCTAGAACAGCGGAGTTGGTTCATGAAGTTGATGACCCTAATAGTATTCACATTTGTGTTTGTAATTGGGAGATTTATCCCTCTAATTTCTCATTTTGTAAATCAAACAAGAGTAATGTCTCATACTAGTATTTTTATTTTCCTATCTTTTTAGAAAACTTTACATAAATGCTACAGTAGATTTCTTAATGGAAAAATCTATTATTAACAAATTTTCCATTAAAGAATAATTTTTTTTCCTACTAAATCTTTAAACTATTGGTTAAGATTAAGGAAATAATGTTTTTAGATTTTATAGTAATATATATAGTTATTGTAGTAATTTTAATAATTTTTAATAGAAATACTAGTGTGAGCAATTTCTAAAATGTGAGTTTCTATTAGGAGAATTTGGTTTCTAGAAAGGGAGACGTAGAAGTTAAATGAGATAGATGTGAATGCTCTGAGATTAATAAAGCTTTGAATTATACGCATATCAAGCTTTGGATTATAATTGTTCTTGTTTGGATGGAGCATGAATTATAAGATCTTATGTTTCAATTGAGGTTTTAGGAAAACGAACATATAATACCAAAATCTAGAATATTTAATGTTTTGGCATCCTACCATTATGCCTATTTTTGACCTCTATATTTAATCCTTATACCTCACATGATAAAATAGAGATTGTGATATGGAGAATGTCAACAACAGACCGTACTTTCCTACCAAGGTAAATATTTGCAACCTGTCTCTTTTAATTCCTACACCTCAAACTATGAAGCAGAAGTTGGGAGATGGGGAATGCTTACAACAGACCCCAAAACTAAAGCAATATTGTCCTAGTTGGGCACTTCAGCAAATTCCTTATTTACTTCAGGATATAGTAATGTTTTGATACACTGATGGGAGTATTCTCTTGGGATTAATCCCTTAAGGTAGTGATTCATTTTGGGACATTGGTGGGGAGTGCACTACAACCATTCATACCTATGTGCTTGCTCCGTTCCCAAATAATTGTTCATTTTTCCTTTCGGGATGTCCAATAATAATTGTCCACTTCCACGTTTTGGACGGTAAGCATATTATCATCATTGGCCCTCGTAGTTACTAAAGACAAAATAAGATACTACCTTTGTACATAAATAAGTCTTCTTTGACTTAACATATAGTTTTAGACAAAGTCGAAAAGTAGTTTTACACATCATTTTAATATGAAATACCAAACTCCCTATAGTAAATGTCTTATTTTGTCTTTAGTAATTGTGAGGGTTAATATTGGTTATATGCTAAACTTTGCAATCCTAAAATAGAAAATGGACAATTATTTTGGGGTATTCCTAAAAGTAATGGTAGACTATTATTAATGGACGGAGGGAGAACTGTTGAGGGGCGAATTTGGTAAGTCCTATTAAAATAATGTGATGTAAACCTACTTTTTGACTTTGCCTAAAACTATGTGTGGAATCAAAGCGGCCTATTATTTGTGGACAGAGGTAGTAACTAATACTATTCAATGCTCTAAAAGGATTGAGCAATTGTTGCATTATTCCTCAACTAGGAGATCACTATTCATTCCCAATACTATTTTTGAGTTTAGGTGATCTAGTATGGACATTCCTGACATTCCATCCTTTGTTTTGGAGTTTAAGTTATAGTGATTAAAATTTAGGGGATGAGAATAAATAAACTGAACAGGGTTTGTATTGTTTGGATACAATAGTGGGAGTGTTCCCGTGGGGTTAATTCCTGAAATGTAGGATAGGAACCATTTAGAGACACCAGTGTGATTTATGAGTGTTTGTGTGCTTTTAGAATTTTATTTTTTGAAGATTAATGCTTTTTGGACACATCATTAGCCACATGGAGCACAAATGTTGTCCAAGAAATTTTGGAAAAATAGAATTTTCCTTCTGTTATTAAGCATTTTAGCACTTAGTGCCACATAGCCACGTGGAAATTTTACTGGCAATATTATCTATCGGATTATATGTTACCTAGGACTATTACAAACATGAAAATGTTATATTGTTAGAAGAAGGTAAAGTTTGCCTATGGTGGTAATGGGTGAGCCGTGAGTTATTCAATACCTGTGCCTATTTCTACTCTCTAAGTATGATACAATGTAACAACACAACAGTTTAACACGTATCATGTTTTTAAAATTTAGAAAGATCCAATGGACTCATTATGATGCGATGATTCTGTAGCTTTTGGATGAGTCTATGTCGTCCCATTGCTAGGGCAACTCATGACTACTTTCGTTTTTTCATAAGTAACTCATGACTTAGTGCCAGCCATAAGTGAAGTGAATTTTTGGGAGCTTATATGTATGTATATATGAAGAATTCAGATTTGATTACTCTGGTTGTAAAATGGTCTGTATATATGGTCTGAGCTGTGTTTGACGAGTTACTTCTCTTTTTTGAATTGTTGATTATGGTCTTATTGGTGCTGGTTAAAGTTCGGCTGCAGCATGTGCTTTGAAAGCATTTCTTGGTCCCTAACTGGCAAAATGCTCCTGCTCTTGTCCAGTCATAGACTCATAAATTTGCTAGTTGCGTAAGATTTAAAATATTTCTTTATGTATTTATGAATAAATAAAGAATTGAAAAGAGAACTTTACAGAAGTTTGTTATAGTATAATGGTGGTTATGTTTTGGTTGGAGTAAACCAAGAGTTGCAACTTAAAACAATATAACTAGCTTTCCTGCCACATAGAAATGTTAGGTGTCCAGGTCAACTGTTGTTGGGGCTTAATTCACAGAATTTTTAGCAACTATTTGTCTATAATGTCGTTCGTGGACACATGCTCTTGCGTGTTGGTTTGTGTATGCAACTATCATATATGCCTGGTTATTATTATGCATGAAATGTCATTTGTGCATATAAACACAACTTAATTGCGGGCATAAGCTAGTCTATTCTTACCTTGCTTCGAAAGTCGAACACCCATTAATAACAACTACGTTGGTACGATGTAAAAGAATGAATGATTATCCTCTAAAATTGTGAAGTCAACATTTTAGAGTAGTGGATACAGATTTAAAATTCACAACTATGTGATGATAAATGTTAAGACAATCGTGGGAGACATGATGTAAAGAATCTACTATGATCGATCGTCTGAATAAGCTGAGATTGTAGGAAATGTAACAGTAATAGAAAATGGATAGACATTGAGTATCTGTGGGGTAATTTTCAGTTATATTCAACTCGAAAGTAATGATTACAAAAGGGGAATAAAAGTGCTGTTAAATCTATGGATTGAAGCTAAACTAAAACATACTGGAAATGAAAATAAAATGAAACAATAACAATTTTTTCCACCCCCAAAAATGAACTATCAGGTATAAATAGAGAGCAATAAACTCTATTTGCAGGAATGCCCCTTAAGTTTCTATGACTTGCATTAACTCCTTAATCGAATACATTAACAATTTAGCCCATGGGTCTTCAATTACTCCAATAACCAGCCCTCTTCGTAATTATTCCTCTACGTTTAAGCCCTCAAAGGGGTTCATTACACATGATTGGACTTGTCATTCCTCGTTTATGCAGCAATGCTTCTTCTGCTTTAAGCTAGAATTAACAAGAGTGGATTGATGTATCCCATGTTCTTGGACCAAACGGACCCTAATATGTGGGAAAATTCATCCATCTATACTTCTACATGAAAAAGAACTCTTTAACTAGTCATCGTGTTGTAGAAAATTCAGTGGCATGTATCTATTTTCTCATTCATTATGTTGTGAAACTTTATTTCTATGATTCACTTTTCAGCATAGGGTATTGAGCCACTTCCTACCATGCTGTAGACATGCACAGAGCAACAATGATTTCACAGATGATATGAGATTCTAAAACAATATATTTTCTTGTTGCTCTTCAGCTTGAGTTCTGTTTACCCTTTTCCGTTAATTTTCGAATTTGTCAGACCATACTAATGTTTGCTTAGAGGTTTTCAGATGACTATATCACTAGATTCTGTCACATAAATGGTATATTTGTGTTACTCGTGTGCACTCAAAGTGCTTCGAGTTCTCCATTATATGTTGAGAAAAGTGATTTAGTTGTGTGGAGTCTGCTAATGTCTGGGTGCCAATGTAATAATAGGTGAATGAGGAACTTGTAGCTTTTAATTTAAGAGCAAGATAGTTGTCAGCATCGGTTGTGGCTGATGTTTTTGGA
The DNA here is from genome assembly GCA_001753735.1 of Embelia ribes. Lineage (NCBI taxonomy): Eukaryota > Viridiplantae > Streptophyta > Magnoliopsida > Ericales > Primulaceae > Embelia > Embelia ribes. The sequence continues at coordinate 11,579 of MKEJ01063325.1, forward strand.
TTAGAACCGTATGATTTAGAGTCCATCTGGCAGATATCATCATGCATTGCTCCACACCAAAATTTGTTAATATTCCATGTGTTCTTAATAAATCTGAGAATAGTATGTCTGAGAAGATGCATACCACATGCACCTGTATTATCAGTTTTTGAGGTATAGGTCTAAGTTTGTCGTGACCAATTATAGCCTTTTGTCAATGCATGTTAAAACTTATGCAGCATGCAATGATAGAGATTTAAAGGTATGGATTTCTTGAATGTGTCTGATGATGGACGTGCTTTTTTAAACTATGGTGATTGTTGTCAACCTTATCTGTGGAAGGAGTCTTGAAGTGTGGTGGTACTATTTTTTTCCTGCTAGTGTCTATCAATGTTTTGACACTTGGATATTTATGTCACCGCTTCTCTTTAAACTGTTTCAAAATTGGTAGAAGTTTAAATCTTATAGGAAAATTTTGGCAAAGTACAATGTGAAGTAGCGAGGAAAGGTTTAAAAAGATGAAAAATAAAAAGAGGTAATCAGGGAAACTACAGTTAGGAAAATTTTGACTGCAGGTACTACGATATAACTTGCGTTGAAATGTTACAAATGCATTTAGGGTGTTAACAATTAAGAAGTTTCTAGGGTCCTAACAACTATATCTGGTAATTGGATTTGAAGCTATTTCGATGCAAGGGTTGAAACAATTAATTGGTCAGCTGTTCAATCAAAATAAGTTCATATCCAATGTTCTTAATCCAGTTGCAAAGATGCTAATAACTTTTGAGTAGTTAGTCATCCTCCTTTTTGTCTCAAGATAAAATGGGAAACATGGCAAACTATAATGGAGTGCAAGTGTAACATCGAAACTGCCATGGTATCACTCTTCTAGCATTTATTTCTGTAAGGCAAAGTTGGAGAATATATTCTTCTGATGGGGCTATCTTCCATTCTCTTTTCAGAGATGATATTGCTTTTAAAGATCCAGTCAACACCTTCGTTGGTATAGAAAACTACAAGTCCATTTTCTGGGCCCTTCGGTTCCATGGCCGCCTATTTTTCCGTGCCTTGTGGCTCGATATAGTAAGCGTGTGGCAACCCTCTGAAGGTGTAATAATGATCCGTTGGACAGTTCATGGTATCCCACGTGTCCTCCGGGAGAGCCATGGTCGCTTTGATGGTACGTCAGAGTACAAGCTTGATAAGTACGGAAAAATATACGAGCACCGAGTACACAATATTGCCCTTAACTCTCCCCCAAAGTTTCGAATGCTTTCAATGGAGGAACTAATCAGGTCCGTTGGTTGCCCTTCAACACCAAAACCTACCTGCTTTGAATATTTTCCTTCTTGGATTAAGGAATTTGTGCCTTTGGTTGTGAAGTTAACCTTGGTAAGGGTTTTTGTTACACGGGTTACTTTGTCCTCTCTGAGGTCTGAGGGAGAATCATCGAGGAAGGCGTAGTGGTGGTGTTTTCTTGAGATAGCATTTTGTCAAGCTTCAAAGTTTTGTATGTTTTGTTATAGTTTGTTTATAGTATATATAGAGTGGAAATTATAATAGAAGAGCTTCCTGTTTTGAATTATTTGTTGTAAGAAATTCACGTGGAGTTGAATAAGTAATGTAATACTTCTCTACCTGTAAATCCTGAGAGACCATGCATAATTGTGTTCTACAAACTAGTTGGATGAATGATATGCGAATAAGGCTTCACTTTCATGTGTTTACGCAAAAAAGTGCATTCAATCTTGTTTGAGTATGAAATCTTGTTGGTGCAAGTAAATGTTCCCCTTTGTCTATTATGGTGGAGCTTATTTATGCTATATGTTGGTTGTTCTTGTTTTTGTTCTTCTTGCTGGAATAATTTCTTCTTCTTTTGATCACGAGACACCATTCCATTCATAATATTATGATTAATTTCATATAATTTTGATCACGATACACTGATCCATACATAATATTATGATCTAAGATTATATTAGGTTGGTGACATTCTTGAGCACACGAACTTGAATTCACCATGTTCAAATGGATAATTAGCCCCACAACAACAACCAAAAAGCAATAACGCCAAATTTAGAAGAAGCCAAGAATGTTATTCAAAAAAGAAAAAAGGAATTCAGAGCAGACCAAATAGATCTTGCGTGTAATGAATTAATCCTAAAATCTAATGCACTTTAGCAATTATTTTAAGAAAGCCTTCAATGTAATAGCAAAAGCAGAGAGCAAAAGAAAATCAGTTGCGTAGGTCATGAATGCCCACACCTAAAGTGGTCTTATCGAAAATACGATGAAAATAACAAGAATTTTTAAAATGTTTGGAAAAGGGAAGGGAAGAGGGATATACAAAAATTTATGCGTTTGCCGGGAGTCGAACCCGGGTCTATTGCTTGGAAGGCAATTATCCTTACCGTTGGACTACAAACGCTTTGATGGTTGTGATGTAAAACAGATTTTAACAGAATTAAACTATTATAGTTGGTAAAGTTAGAAAATCACAATTATGATAAATATATTTGATGAGAACCAGGCATAATTATGATAGAGCAGGATCATATATGATCAGAATGGTCCACTCTTTCCAAATTTGGAGCCAGAATCCAAAGCTATTGGACCCAAACCAAACCGATCCTATGCATTCAGTCTCGATTCTCTTGATAAATTTGCAAAGCCTTTTCAACCCTTTAAATGTAATGAGAGTTGTGAAGGATTATCTTGTTGACAAAGTACTACGAAAATCAATAGACAAATAGTTTTAAGAATGAGCCTATGTCCCTAAACTTTGCTCTAAAAGTCTTATTTCCATTTATTAGCGATAAAACTCATCGCAGTAAGAACTGCTGCATCTACCTAGCGTACATGATCAAATTGAATCAGTTTTAGGATTGAATACTTGCTTCTTCAGTACCCGTTTCTTTTTTTAAGACATCACAAAAGCACACGATTCAGGGGCACAATTTTTTATGAAAAAAAGTTCCTACAAACCACATTCCACCAAAGGAAAGAGAGAGAGAGAGAGAGAGACCAACATACATAAGAACGCACAGAAGACGCAGAAATGGGATGAATCAGAAACATATCACTACAGCAACCAAAATTGATTTTCTGAAAGGGAATAAACATACACAAGCCTTTGTACGCAACAAAAAAGGTTACATCAGCCTCAAAAGCTTGAAAACCCTAAAGGATGATGGCTAGAACCATCCATCAACATGTTCACTCGTTATACATATTGTATTGTCGACTCAGAAATGCCATAGCTTAGCTATATGTTTTTCACCGCTGAACGGTAGTCTCAAATTCTTGGAGCTGTAAAAAACACATAAAATAATGTCATGCACACAACAAAAGCAATACATGCAGAAGTGTATATATATATATATTCAAAATTATATGCATGTAATAAGTACAAATATATGTAGAGCAAGAGATAGCGAGAAAGCAGTTTTCAATATAAATACCTCCGCCAATTGTCGCTTCAGGCAAACGCTCAATTGAGTACCTGTGCTGAGTAATATACATGATGGGCACACCAGGGATCTGTTCATGAATCACACATACATTAATGTACAGTAGGATCTCGTGTAATCATCACATCACATATCAAGCTATTGATATCAGCAATTAACTATACCTTGCGAATCCTTCTCTTCAAATCTCGATCGCATGTAGCAACGATGTAACATTTATGCTGTAGGCAATAAAACATTTCAACCCCGAAACTAGTCAGCCAAAACCAATTCAAATGCTACAACCAAGCTTTTCGCAGTAGCAGAATGGAAGACAAACAAGAAATTTCCAACTCTTTGAGAATAGTTACGCAGTGACAACATTTGGTATTGAAGGCAAGTGATCCCTTACTTCTATTATTATAATTTAAATGCAGTAATGACAACTCACGTTCTGTAGAAATTTGTGTAAGAATTTTTTGAAATGTTACACTTAGCAATTACCCAAAGATGTTCTAAACACCTACTAAAGATTCCCAGAACCAAGAACAATAAAGCTTTCCTAAGAATAGCATTGTGCTAAGTTCTGCAACCATTGGCCTATTATGTGATCAAATAAATACCCCAGTAACCAAACCTTTAGGAACAATTAAAATGTTCTTTTACAAAATTTAGACGAAATAAAATATGCCTCAGATTAAAAGGTAAACTGAACCTAACTAGATGGTGGCACAAGTAGGGAAAATCAATAGAACAACAAGGGGTGTAGTAGAGCTGGACTATCCTTCAGATTAGCTCAACTCATACACTAAATTAGGATGAAATTGAGCCTCACCCTTGGCTCTTTAACACGACGAAAACGACTTGTACCAAGCTCTTGATGGATGGCTCGCAAGAATAAGTGAAAGTGTAAAAGAGCCAAGCTTGATTGGGCTATACAAGACCCATTTACTTTATATCCTACGAGATAGTAATTTTGCATCATTTTCCTATTGCAGGATTGGGAAAGTGCAGAAACAAATAATGTAGTAATAGTAATTGAATTGAATTTTCATCCACGACAGGTTGAAGGTAATTATTACACACACGGACTAGTATGTATGACATGTGCATAAGATGCAAATTTACATGTGTATGCGGGAGTATATATTATGCATCTAAACCCGCTTCTTGTGCCAAAAAAAAAAAAATATAAATCCAACACGTTAAATTCAATTGAGGAGCAATATTGCTTTATTAGATGCCATCGTATTGAAACAGTAAGGATCCCTAAAAAATGGAACGGCCAATAGTGGAAGAAGGTATATATCTATTTTACCGAAATCACTAATATACTAACGAACTGCGAATTGGTACGCACGTTCCGAAATGTGGTACACCTCCGTACCAAATCACCAAATTTAGAGAACCAAGGCAATTCAAGACAATTGTTCTCTTAAAATTTGTTTCCGAAGAGAAATTTAACGTAGACACATAAAATAGTGATGCTATTTATATTAGGTTCAATTTTGAAAGTATTAAATTTCATATTTTAAAGCAATTACATAAGTTTAAGCTAGGTCTAACTAGATGTTGACTTCTACGAAACTTAATATGGTGGTCTCATATATGCTAAGGTAATTCATAGAAGGCTACTCCTACCGTACCGTGTTTTACGATATGTAGCATACCACGTTCCCGTTTTCGTTCCATGTTCCGGAACAAACTGCGTTCCAGGTAACATGGGTATATATAATTGAAGCCGTCACAATTACATGAAGATATTGGAACAATACCTGGGTAACCCTATCAACTATGCAGTCATCTGCATATGTTCCTTTATGAGTACAAGGAAGCCTTTCAAATCGAGGATCTTTCGCGATCCTGTAACAAAGTACATGGCAACATCACAAGAATAAGAAACATCAAAATAGAAGACCTGCTAACCGCAAAGAAGCAAAAAATAATAGCAAGATTTGGATCAAAAGGTTTTATCACCAAGCAAGCAATTTTATTTTATTTATTTTCTTTTTGATAGGGAGAAACTAGCTACTTTTTGCTGAAAATAAACAATTTTCCTTAAAACCAGAAACATATTGAAAATCCCGTTTATCTCATTACAAAGATCTAAACAAAAAAGAGGCAGATGATATTCTTCTCCAGTTATTACGTAGAGAGACCAATGATATAATGATTCTTGCTATTATAAACAGCCCTAATGGACCTTTAACTCAACTAAGATAAAGTTCATGTACCATAAGCAAGAAACAAAGAGGGCAGTGTACCAGGACACTTGATCAAAAGAAATTTCTCTTCTTAAATTGGTTAACTATACTTTCCCTGATCATAAGAAATACAACAGCTCCTAAAAATATTTAAGCCATTCTATCTACTCATACGGCCCATTCGCAGTTTGCTATTTTTAACTCACAGCTTATCCCTAAAAGACTGAAAAAGCTACTATTACCCACCAAAGTGGGGTCAGATATCCCTAAAAAAACAAATGACAGGGCAATCAAACCAGAGTCCTACATGGGCTGAAAAATATATAAAGATGAAGGCAACGCACCTCAAAGCAACGCGATATTTCTGACCCAACTTTTCTAGCTCTGCCATAACACAATCCGTAATACAAGGAGTGCCTTAAGCAACCCAAAAGGAACAAAACAACAACAGAGTTAGAACGATTCAAGAGAATTAAATTTCATATTGCAGCCAACAAGAGAGAACGTTACCATCTCAATTCTTAGAAAGTACTGACAAATACTGCATAAAAGAAAACCACTATTCTATTCTATTAAGAAAATTTACGGTTTTGATAGCAGACTTACATTTTGCGTATAAGCAAACCTTCATTCCTTCCTCCAGATCCAACTACATTTTAATACGACAATAAAGAAATTGGTTATAACAGAGTAATAGCTAGTCCAATCTAACAACGCCAAAACTCCAAAAATTATATCCATAAATAGAACCAACCAAGAACTACAGCAGACATTATTCGCATCTCATACCGAACACAAAATAGGCATCAAAAGGCATACGAGCAAGAAAATGAATCTGCTTTTCGAATAACATAATGTGTATAAAGACAGTAATCCAAGGTCGCAAACAAACAAGCGGAAAAGGCTAAGGGCACTTCATGACAATTGCTCTCGGAGTTTCATTTCAAAAGCAAAATAAGCAGACGGGGGAAAAATAAATCACTAAGCAGTAATTGCATTCCTCTTTTGGTTTCAACTAAGAAGAAACATAAACTTTTTCTGCATATCAACCTGTCATAAAGAGAACCAAAAAAAGGCACTTTACTATTCTACGATCAACGCATCAATTAATTGTACAGGACCACAACAACAGAACTCAATACTCACCTTATTCTGAATGGAGAAATTGATGAAGTTAGTATCAACTATAACCCGATAAGGCGGACCCAATGCGGTATTATACTTGAAGAAAAGAGCAGATGGAGTATACGGCCTGCCCCAAATAACCCAAATTAACACAATTAAATTATAGAAAATCAAGCATATCTCACATACTGAGTACAATTGGCTAGTTTAGGATTGCTTTTTATTGCCTGCTCCTGCATTTTTTTCTTGGAAATTGTAGCACGAGGTTTATGGTATAATCTACACTACATGTTTTTAATAATTTGCTTCTGCTTTTCTAATGGTGCTTTTAGAAACAACCTCAGGAATGCATTGAAAAGTTGCTTCTGTTTTTTCTTTCATTAATTATCATAATAACCTCAATTATATTTCTTACATTCCCCATGCATATCTACTTGTCTTTTTATAATAAAAAGAATCATTTTACCAAACATTATACTACTTATCAAAACAACTTTTAAAATTTATTTATCAAATACTACTCGCTTTTAGAATTACTTTCAAAAACAACTTTTAAAAGCGGATTTTAAAAAGCACCAGCATTCCCAAACTAAACCTAAATCACATTTCTTATTCAATCATCATCATCATCATCATCATCATCATATCCATCCAAGTCTTAAAATCCAATAAATTGGGATCAGCTAAATGGAACCATAATGCGTTGTCACATTGGGTCGTTAACATAAATTTGTAGACACTACTCGTTTCTATCCAAGGCAACTACCTTATCTATTTCTGCCATGCGCATCTCCTTCTCTATCACTTTTATCCACGTAATCAACAGTCTACCTCTACCTTTCCTCATTGTTCCCACATCAAGATCCTCACACTTTTATAATCGGTGTCTCCTTCTAACGTGTTAAACAACCTTAAACGACTCTCTCTCATCTTATCACTAATCAGAGCAACTTCTAACATTTTTCGGATCTCTTTATTCCTAATTCTTTCCCGATCTTCCTGCACGTCCATCTCAACATACGCATCTCTACTACATTCATGTTATGTTCATTTTATGATTTCATGGTATAACAATTAAAATTTAAGGGTTGAAAATAGGGAGATGGTGGCAAAGCCCATAATAAATAGTATTGACTTCAGAAGCACAGATTCAGACAAGGATACGGATTCAAACCAAGATACAATACGACTTGGATGTGACAACTACTAAAAATTTCCAAATGTGGATGTAGCAAGGATTCAACCCTTTTTAAAATTTTTGTAATCATTTCTATAAGTTATATACAAGGTTGCCAAAATCGTACGGTACACGATTTGTACCGTACAATCCGTACCGGATCGGAAAGAAAACGATTGTATCGTGAGGGTGAATCATTCAGAACAAGAAATCGATCGTGATCTTGGTGTGCCGTACGATACATGGTAAGTATCGGATCGTGAAAATATCGGCGATTTTAGGT